>JAOQMS010044255.1:0-10576 GCA_027563885.1 Erythroxylum longipes | reverse complement strand
AAAATGTTTTTTTGTTTGTTTGTATTGTCTTGTGTGGCATCCACATATCCTCCAGGGGGTATTATGTGGGTGTTACAGCGGTGGTGGTAGAGGATTCAAAGGAGGTGGAGGTGGTGATGGAGGAAGAGGAAGAGGCAGAGGCGGTGGAAGAGGGTTTGGTGCCAGAGGAAGAGCAATGGTAATTGGCAGCGGCGGCCGAGGAGGAGGACGTGGTGGTGGACGTGGCGAAGGGAGAGGCCGTGGTGGCCGTGGTTTTGTAATGAAAGGTGGGAGCAAGGTTGCAGTGGAGCCTCATAGACATGAAGGAATATTTGTGGTTAAGGGTAAAGAAGATGCTCTTGCTACTAAGAACATAGTTCCTGGTGAAGCTATATACAACGAGAAGAGAATAGTTGTTCAGGTTTGTCTGTTATGGTGGTTGTGCACTTGGTTCCTTGTTTATTTGGTTTTGTTAACATGGTTTTTAAGTGAAAATGTTTGTGGGGTTGCAGAATGAGGATGGAACTTAAAAGTACTTTAGGAGAGCCACACCCTAAAAGTTAGCTTATGAGGGTAGAGAGTCTAAAGTTCTTATAAATCTCACACTAACTTTGTATTTAATCAATGTGGGATCTAAGTCTCATACCTTGTAATTGGATCAAACCGTAACATTGGCCCCCTATAAGGACCAACGTTTTCATTGTTCACGACCATGTTGGTCACGATTGACATTTTCAGGTCACTACTCTATGGGCCACCACTCTGAGATTCTTGTTGATCACGGTCACGTTGGTCACGACTGACATTCTCAGACCACCACTCCAAGACCAGTTCTGATACCAATTGATAAGGACTTTAGGAGAGCCACACCTTAAAAGCTAGCTTATGAGAGTGGAGAGCTCAAAGTCCTTATAAATTCTACACTAACTTTGTATTTAATCAATGTGAGATCTAAATCTTATACCTTACAATTGGATCAAACCGGAATAAGAACTAAAGTTGAATACAGAGTTTGGACCCTTTTAGGTCAAAATTGGCAGTGGCTATTCTTGGTGGTGTTGATAATATATGGATTGTAAGTTTGATGTGTCAAAGGTTTAAAATTTGATTGTTTATAGGTTTAATGTAATACTAATTTTCGATGAATGTGTGCATAATGTGGTGAAATTTCATAAACCGAGTGCGAAAGTACTTTACCTTGGTGCTGCTTCTAGTACTAATGTCTCTCACATGTCTGATATTGTTGGTCCTGTAAGTGGTCTTTGTTGGATTTAATATTTTGTGAGTGATTTGTTAGTTTTCTTATGTAGCATTTGCTTACAAGATGTCAGTCATGTTTGGTAGACTGGAGTGGTTTACGCAGTAGAAATTTCTCACATAAGTGTTAGGAATTTAGGTTATGTTTGGTTGAGGGGTTAGTAATAGAACAGAATGAAACGTAACACAGTTCTATCATTTGATTGAGAATTTCATAATAGAATTGAATGAAATAAAATAGAAACAGAAGATTTCATGTTACGTTTCATTCTATTCTAAATAGTGAACATAAGAAATCTCCAATTTGGAGGGCTTAAGATAAAACGTAAACTAATAAATACATATTAATTAATATACTCTTAATAATTTTTCTTAATATCAATTATTTCTTGTTCCGCTTCTTCTTTTTCTTAATAATAACTACGAAACCTGTCTGGTGCTACTCATGTCTTTGAGTTCTGCTTTTGTGGGAAACTACAGCCAAAATGTTGGTAACAAAGGCTGTTTTTCACTCACCCACCTTGAAATTTCATCTTTCTCGATCTTCCAAGTGTGATAACGAGAGACCTAGTTTAAATATCCGTTTCCCAGCTTCAAAATCGACTTCTTCAGGTGGTTTTGGTTCAAAGAAAGCTATTTTCTTGTCGCACACAATGACTGAGTTGGTCAAGGTGTCTGCTTTTGGTGATAGAGACAGTGAGGAAAATGTGGGGTTTTTCCAACATGAAGCAGCTGTTAATGGAATAACTCAATTCCGTTCACAATTGATGGCTATGGGACTTGAAGCCATGTTCAATCGTCTGATATTATTCTTCTCTTTACATTGGGTTGCTATTTTTATTTAGAATTTGATTTCTAATAACGATGAATTTCGTTGTCTGAGATAGAAATTAAAGTTTATAGAGACTTTCCTTATATAGGAGTTTCTTATTTTGGAGGATTTAATTTTGAACTTGGTTCTATAATTTAAGTCTATCTGTAACTTTGTTCTTAGGAATTGTGTGTTCAATGACTAATGTGTAGAAAATTGGGAACCTTTCTTTCTTCAGATGGGCAACTTAAATCCTATACAACTTTAGACTCATCCCCATCCAATTTTTTTGGTCCTTTAGACATTAGATTTATACAACTGCATTATTTGATTTAGGGAAATCACTCCATTGAGTTAATTGTTAAGGCTTGTGCCTAGAAAGATGGAAAGTTGATAATTGATACTTCAGCGGGTGTGCTCGATCCAGATGATCCTCGCCCTGTTCAGCCCGATACCCTTTTTCCAGTCTTTTCTATAACAAAGGGCATCACAGCAGGAATGATGCACTGGCTTGTTGACAAGGGGTGCTTAAGTGTCGTATGATAATGAAGGAATTATGTAGAATAGCTTTTTTTGATGGAATGACTGTGTGAGTTTTTGGTTTTTTTTGTTTGACAGAAAACTAGGGTTTGATTAAAATGTTGCTAGTATATGGCCAGAATTTGGAAAAAAAATGGAAAAGATCTCATAAAGGTATATGGAATCTTGTCATGTCTCTTCTTATAATCACAAATTTGAAGACTTGTAATAAATTGTAGATACCCTATTGGTTGCTTTGTTTTTCAGGTTCATCATGTGCTAAATTACACATCTGGGCTACACAATAGGTTTGCCCTTGCAGAAGGTGAAGATCCTTTACTCATGGCTAATTGGGATGGATGCCTGAATCGAATTGTTCAATCAAAGTCTGAAACTTGTTAAGCGACCATTACATCACAATAGCTTAAGCTGTTGTGTGAGGCCAACTTAATTGGTTTTATATATTTACTAACACACCCCCTCAAGTGAAAGGGCTTGAAACTTGCACAGGCTCACTCTACCTTGTGCTGAATAATAGGTGGGTGGTAGGATTTGAACTTACGACCACTTGGTCACAAAGGCTCTGATACTATGTTAAGCAAACATACTGTACCTGGGAAGCAACAGTTGTATCATTACCAATCCTTTGGCTAGTTATGTGGTGGAATGATGGAGGTATCATCTCATTTTCTTTTGTTTCAGGATTAAAGCTACATCGTAGCAGACCTACTCTTAATATTTATGTGTGTTAAATCTGTCAGACGCATTGCAGTTTTGGTTATGCCTTTGGAAATCCAAATTATCTTTGTGTTCTTTTGCTGAAGAGAAATCTTACCTTCTACTTTGTTGCTACCGTGTAATTGGAAAAAACAGCGTGCGTCAGGGAAGAAATTTCAGGAGATTCTTGAAGAAGCGATTGCTCACCCCTTGGAAATCAATGTTGAACTATACATTGGAATTCCTCCAGGTTGGACCCAAATTCTAGAAAATTTTATGTAAAACAATTTTGCCCTTAGGGGCAATTTTGTAATTTTCCCTTAAAGTTGATAGTTATTAATTGTAATTTTAGTTTTTTAATAAATTACCGACTAAATTACATAATTTGATCCAGATAAGGGTAATAAAGTGGCCCAATAAATGATCTAGATTAATGGGTTCAAGTCTAGGTGAAAAATTGATCCCTTTTAGTATGGACCTGGTCCATATTGGCCTTGTAATGGGAAAGCCCGATATGGATCGGGATGTCAATCCCGGCCCGGCCCAGCCCAGCCCGATTTTGGCCCGGGTTTGACGGGCCATGGGCGGGCCACAGGGACTGTGTGCTTTACATTTTCGAGGGGCACAGGGACTGTGTGCTTTACATTTTTGAAGTATGGTTTGATGTTATTTATTTAGAAAAAAAGGGAAAAGAAAAGTAAAAAAAAAGTCTTTTTTAGTTCTTCTTTAATATTTATATTGCCATTATCGTTCCATCTTTTTAGTGGTTTGCATTGTGACTTTTATTGAGCTCCACTAAAGACACTTCAGCTCTCTCATCAGTATGGGTCTCTCTCTCTTTCAGGCATATCTCTTGGTGTTTTGAACAGTGGTAAATTGTCATCTTAGCGTGCATATGATTCATCCGCTGCACCTATTGTTGATTTTTATATTTCTTTATTCATTGAGATTGATTGTGTTGAAGGCATTCTTTGACACTGTTGTCCCAAGGGGGAGTTATTAGATTGTTTATGGTGACTATTCTATTCAAGGGTTGATTTCGAGGTATATGCGTGACTATTCATCTTGCTTTTTGGCATCTTTTGTCCCAAAGGAGAGAAATTTGGATAATTGAATCATTATTTTTATAGATGTTCTTTGGAACTTGATGTCAGATTGAGGGGGAGTTTATATAAATTGTGAATTTGATACTTATATGTCCAATTATGTCATTCAGGGGGATCTTCGTATTTGTGACAAATATGCCAAAAAGGGGGTGATTGTTAGATATATGTTAAATATATCTATTTTATTTTTATTTTGGCATATTTTTAAATTAGCATATTTTTTATCGTCTTGGATTCAAACACTAGTTGGATAATGTTATAGATAGAATAGAATTCTATCTTGTATAGAAGTTGATTTGGTGAATGATTATGTGTCTTACGTGGATGAAGAGCTTAAGGGTATTACTGTATTTTTCACTAGGTGTAAGAAGGGTTTTTGCTAAAAAAATACATTGTTGTAGCTTGGGAAAAATATATCAGACTTACGGCCTCTGGTGAGTGTGTGCAGTGTGCGTATTGTGCGAGTGTCCTGGATTTGCGTGTTTTGCTGTTGAGTTTTATTTTGATATTGTGTGTTGAAGTAACCTATGACTGATGGGTGTGTGAGTAATATGCGTGTTTAGTGCAGTGGGTGCTAGTGAAAATATATATCTACGACTGTTTCGTGCATATGAATTATGTTTAGTGCAATTGGGTATATGTTTTGTTGATGGTAGCGTCAGTGCAGATATTAAACATTGAGATAACACATGGCTGATTTGCTTTACACATACGTGGGTGGTTCTTCAAGTAAAAAGGTTGCTGGAGTTTTGTTGATTATTTTATTAGTATAGTCGTGATTGAGTTTTGGCTCTTGCATGAATCAACCTTGCCGTAGTCGAGTGCAGAAAAATTTAGGAAGTTATTCTTGTCTCTTTCTCAAGAGTTTTTATTTATGTTAAATTCTGTTTAATCATTTGAATAATTCATTTAGTGTTCTTCAGTTAGAATATTGTTGAGAAAAATTCTCTGTTGAGGTTAACACGAGTCGATCATGTTATTAGATGTGATAATCTTTCACAGGAAGTGAGGTTGAGAGATAGTGTCAAGAGTTGAGTGGTGTCAGCTTAGTAAAGCCTTGTATAAATCTGTTGTACTTCGGTGAGAGTATTAATTTAGGTGAGGGTCCCGTAGACGTAGTTAAGGAGTGCCGAACTGCGTTAATAAATTTATGGTGTCATCTGTTATTTTTCTTTTGATTGATTTTTGCTTTTATTTGTGCCAGAGGCAATCGCTTAAAATCGGACAGTTTGCGAAATTATCAACCTATACGGTTTTTCAAGAATGTTACTAAATATATTATCAAATATATGTAATAAATTATATATATATAGTTTTTCAAGAATGTTTACTAAATATATTATCAAATATATGTAATAAATTATATATATATATATGGATGGTAAATTAGATTCAACATTTCAATCCATTTTACAAGTATTTTACATTAGTCATATCTTGTGTGTGTTTGATAACTCACCTTGACCATAGTTGAATGAAATTTGGATTATGTATCAAAAAAATTTAGCCTGGGCCGAAGCTCGATTCAAGCTTCAGTTTAATCAAAATTACACAACTCGAAGTTTGAAATTTTTTAAGGGTTAATTATAAAAAAAACTTAAACTTTCGTCAATTTTTTAATTATAACTCGAATTTTAAAAAATAACAATAAAAGGCTCAAACTTCAATTTTTTCCATTATAGCCCAAACTGCAAAAAGTGACAATAAAATGTCCAAACTTTCAATTTTTTTCAATTCTTGCCCGACTTTATCTATTGTTCTCTCGATATTCTCAGCCCTTTATTTTATGTTTGTTCTTTTGCCGCCCCAAACTACTCTCGCATTACAACATATTGCACCAGTAAGCTCTTCGTTTTTTTGTCCATTCTTCTTATGTCCTTAGTGTAAAGGTGTTGAGGGTGTGTAATCTGAAAATCGAAGATGAGAGTATCGAGAAAACAAATTGAAAACGAAGGGAAAAAAACTGAAATCAAAGTGTAAGATTATTGGGGCTGCGTAATCTGATTTATGTCGTTTTTAAACAAAGACATCTTTTTAATTATGTGATTAAACGACGTTGTTTTATTAATGTTCATTTGTTGTGTTAATTTGATTGACGTGTATTAATAATTAAGGTTTCTGATACACATGACAAGTCACGTCAACAAATTTAACAAAAACATTAATATCGGGCTAGAAGAATTGAAAAAAATTGAAATTTTGAGCATTTTATTGCTATTTTTTGAAATTCAAGTTATAATTTAAAAAATTAAAAATTTGAACATTTTATTGCTTCTTTTTAAAGTTTGGGCTATAATTGAAAAATTGGAAAAAGTTTGAGCTTTTTTTGTAATTAACCATTTTTAATAAAAATTTTAAAAACAATGTCATTTTACTTAAAACAACATTACTTTCTAATAATTTTTATTTATCAGGCCAGATAGCTCAAGTTTGAACTTGAATCAAAGTTTAAAATTTTTTAGAAAACTTAAGTTCGATCCAAAGTCCGTTCAAACTAGTCAGATCCGTTCATTTCTAGCCGGATCAAGTCAGGCTCATATTTATTTACCATATCTAATTTAGAATAAACTTAAATTCGAAGGTTTAATCCAATTAAATTTAATAAAAATGTCGAGCTTTAAAATTCGTTCGACTGTTCAAATCTGGTTCGGACCAGGTAGCCTGAGCTTGCCAACCCAAACAATATACTTAAGAGTAACACCGTCATTTGTGGCATCAATTATTACGAGCCGTGAGTCAAGGGCATGGCCTACTACAACAAAACTAACTGAAGGCAATCTACTTAACAAACCTCCATGTGATTTTAACTTGAATCGCTGAGTTTATAAATTTTAAGAGTTCAAATGTTATATATAGGCAAAAGAATTTTTTTTACTATTCTTTGTAATAAATTGGTCTCGTATAATCATTTTTAACAATAATAGATTTTTTAAAATAATTTTTATATTATTGCTATTCTATTTCATACAGTTTGTAATTACCTATCTATATAATTATTTTGATTATAATAATTCTAATATATTTTTATTCTAATATTTTATATTCTACATCTGATGTTCTATCTATGGTAGCAGATCGAGCTCATGATAAGATTATTATCATTCAGATCCTCAAATAGTTATCACGATGGAACTTGAAAAGTTGATGCTAACATAATAAATCACTAATTATCATAAAGGGTTCCATGCTTATCATATGCATTATTTCTACACAACTACTTCTCTTATTCTCAAGACACTACGAGATGGATCTTCTAGCTAGTCTATTATAATAGCTTTTTGTTTATAAGAAAATTTTAGTTTAACAAAAAGTGATTTTCTAATTGTTTTTTCTACATATTTCCCATAATTTTATCTTATTGTTATTATTACTCAAATTTCTTGCTAGATCAAATACTGAAAAAATATTTAACAAATTAATAATTAAAATAAAGAAAATTTATCCTAATCAAAATTTACTATAAATAGATATCTCTATTTGAATCATACCTTTTGACAACTTCAATTAGTCCAAAACTAGTTTGAACATAAAAAATAGAATAATATTTTTTAATTTGACAATAACTTATGCTAAAAACGTTGTATATTTAATATTGTACGAAATCAAAAAAATTAGAAATTGGTCTCAACTGTAAACTTAATTAATGATCTAAAAGAAATAGTAAATACGAAAACTATGATTCATCATCTAAAATTGCCCTATATATAAAAGGAGCTATCTAGAATATGCATCATATACAAAAAGTAGTTATCTGGAATATGCACCATATACAAAAAGTAGCTACTAGAATATGAAATCACATACAAAAAATAGATATCTATAATGTGCAACATATACAAACAAAAAATTAGTTTGTTCTTAATTTCTTTTGCCTATGTGATGGTTCTTGTGTCATTTGGCTGCTTTGGCTTTCTTGGGCATTTTTATCTATTCTCTTAGAACATCTCTTTGTATTATGATCAAATTGTTTGCACTTTTTACATTACTTTTAAAGTCCTTTCTCTGTAGCTCAGTAATGGTTTTGTTCCTCTTTGACTTCTTTACTCTTTGACTTTTTTTGGATTTCTAGATGTTCTCTTCTATTATTCGTAGAACAGTGGACTGAAGTTGTTGTTAGTAAGTTTAAAAGCCTCCAAGCTTTGATCCCATGGTACACAATCTGGAAACCGAAGTTGTTGCATACGGTGGTGGTTAAGATCGTGAAGAATAAGTGGCAATTTGGAAGCAAACCTATGCTTGTTGTGCTTGATCATAAGGGGAAGTTGAGTTGTTCTAATGCATTCCATATGGTCTAGATTTGGGGAGCCGATGCCTTCCCTTTCACTATTTCTAGATAGAAAGAACTTTGGCTGTAACGGACATGGAAGCTTGACATCCTCATCCAGAGCGTTCAGACCAGCTAATCAATCATATGGAATTGGGTAAGTTGAGTTTGAACTCTTTTATGTTTTTCTTTTCTTTAAGGAGTTTGCCTGAAATTACAATATGCGACTCCTGCGCAATCAATCAGAAAATTCTTGCAGATAACCCCGCGAAGGATTGAAGATGGCTCCTCCACTGCACAACCTGTCAAGCGTCAATATGGATGAGGCAAATGGTTGAACACCTTCAGCTCACGTCTGCTCCAATACAAGAGGTAACTCTGCTGCAACAAACTTCTTAAATTCCTCTTCTAATCTTGACTTTTGTAAACTACTGAATGTATAATGTAAAAATTGCAACTCTGATTCTTCACACGAATTTGTGTATGTATATATGGTATATTCAGAAATGATGTATTTGCTCCTTGGACCCGAAATGAACTTAAAATACTCTCTGTTTTGTGTATGTGTTGCCTTAGCTAGTTACTCACTCTTCTGAAATTAAAACAAAGTGATAATGTAGGATCAAAATTGCATACTGAACATAATGAACACACATGAAATCTGAAAAATGGTATTGAGTCTTTGTATTGATGGTGATTTTCATTTTTTTTTCTCTCTTCTCCTTTGAAAAGAGAAGGATCATGAGCTTTATATCAGCTCTACAACTTTCTACTACAAAAAAACTGGAGAACAATAGCATAACCTGATGAGTAATGACTAACTAGTACTGAATTTTACAGATTTGGCAAAACACAAAAGTAAACAAATTTGTCTTTAGTATAACTGAAACTGACATTGCTACATTGCTAACTACAACTCTGAAATTTTTCTTCTGCTGGGAACATTTTCTGATGATGACAAAAAATGATGAAACTGTTGTATGATGTTTTGGCCATTTCTTCTTTATCTCTAATCATATTCTTACAACTTGATTAAGCAGCCATCTTTAACTCTAATCACACTCTAATCAATTTGTCCTTTCTCTTCTAGTTAGTTACTTGGTTCTTTTCCTTTTGGTTACTTTTCCCTCCAAGTTCGAATTCTCAACTTCTGCTGTGCATTCGATGAGCTTACATCTGCATCTTTCCTTTTCCATTCTCCTCTCTGCATTGTGCTTCATTCATCTGATCTTTGACTTCATTGGTTTAATCCATGTAGCCTTGAATTATACCTAGGATCATCAATTCCAATCTCCATTTGCACTTGAACCAATTCAGCTTTCCCTTCAGCTTCTTCTTCCTTACTTTCATTGACATTGCAAGCTCCTCCACCAGTTTCAATACTTCAGGTTGCACAAGACAAGTTAATTCAACAGCTCCTCCTTTGTCTTATGAAGCCTGCACTCCAATCATTTTCTTAAGTGATTCAAACCTCCACCTTGGTAATGCTTTAGTGAATACATCAGCAAGTTGGAAGTTGGATCGGCAGAAAGCCATCTTAATTTCCTTCTCTTCAATCAGCTCCCTGACATAATGATACTTGACTCCCATATGCTTAGTTCTCATGTGATCCAAGGGGTTTTCAGCCATTGCTATGGCTGCACTTGAATCACAATAGATAGTCACACATTTTCCTTTCAACTCATCAACATCCATCAAAATTTTCTTCATCCATTGTGTTTGCTTGGCTGCCATGTTAACAGCCACATATTCAGCCTCAGCCGTGGACTGAGCTACCACTTTTTGCTTCCTTGAGCTCCAAGCAAATATACCAGTCCCCAAACTACAACAATAACCACTCCTACTTTTGCAATCTTCATTTCCAGCATAGCTTGCATCACTAAACACATATAATTCCACATTCTTCCTTCTTCCATACCATAT
>JAOQMS010044254.1:0-10578 GCA_027563885.1 Erythroxylum longipes | reverse complement strand
CTTTCATATAGCGTGTGGCCTGTTGTTCTCTTAGCATACAATTTACCCCCTTGGATGTGTATGGATGAGTCATTTTTATGCTATCGCTGGTTATTCCAGGTCTAAAAGTGGTCGATAGAGACATTGACGTCTATATGAGACCACTAGTAGATGAGTTAAATGAGTTATGGGAAGATGGTTTTGATTTTTTTGATGTTTCAAAAGGAGATAATTTTCGAATGCATGCAGGTTTAATGTGGACTATCAATGACTTTCCAGCCTATGGTACTATTTTTGGGTGGAGCACAAAAGGCTATAAGGCATGCTCTGTTTGTAACAAGCACACTCCTTCTTGTAAGTTAAGAAGTAAGATTGGTTACTCAGGTCATCGTCGTTTTCTTCCTTACGATCATCTATGGAGAAAAAGCAAGAGGTTTGATGGCAAGAGTGACCATCAGCCTATACCTAATTTACCAGATGGAGATGATGTGGTGGAATAATTATGTCATATGCAGAATATATGTTATGGCAAGTACCCCAGTAATAAGAGGAGAAGGAGATTGGAAGGAGAGTTTAATTGGAATTAAAAAGCATTCTTTTTGATCTACCATATTGGCATAAGTTAAGATTAAGGCTTAACCTTAATGTCATACATATAGAAAAGAATATTTGTAACAATATCCTTGGTACTTTGATGAATGTTAAAGGTAAAACCAAAGATACAATCAAGGCTCGGCTTGATTTGGAAGATATGAATATTCAAAAAGAATTACACTTGATAAGAGTAGCTGATGGAACTATTGTGGCAAAACCTCCAGCATGCTATACAATGCCTTCCGATGAGAAGAAGAAGTTTTGTGAGTTTGTCACGCAGGTGAAGTTTCCAGATGGTTAGGCATCGAATATATCTAGATGTGTTAATGTTGATGGAAAGAAGATTACTGGACTTAAGTCTCATGATTGTCATATACTGTTATAAAGCATTCTTCCATTAGGCACGCGTTCTATCTTGAATAAAGATGTGGCAGGTGTTTTAATGGAGTTGGGGGACTTCTTTCATCGAATTTGTAGACGAAGTTTGAATAAGGATGACGTAAAGAAGATGTGTCGTGAGATTACTTTAATCTTATGCAAACTTCAAATGATATACCCACCGGCATTCTTTGATGTGATGGTACATTTAGCTATTCATTTGTCAAATGAAACCTTACTTGGTGGAATGGTTGTGTATAAATGGATGTATCAAATTGAAAGGTATTATTTAAATTAATCCTATTACTTTTAAAAGTTATCTAAATAGTGGCCTATCTAATTATGGTTATTCATTTGTTAAGATTCCTAGGTACACTAAAAGGATTTATTAGAAATAAAACACGTCTAGAAGGGTCAATTGCTGAAACATATGTTTTTAAAGAGTGCATGACATTCTGTTCAATGTATTTAAAAGGAATTGAAACCAATTTCAACGTGCCAGAGCGAATTAGTGATATAGTTGATGGTAGTGACATATCAGTGTTCTTCCAACAATGTAAGCTGATTGGTGCCGGCAAAACAATTGCTCTTCCTACAAATGAGCTAGAGATTGCACATTGGAATGTGCTTATGAATTGTCATGAGTTTAGGCCCTTTATTGAGTAAGTTTTTCTAACCTTTTGTCAAATTAAGATATGTCATAAGTAGAGATATTTTATATAATTTTGATTGAATTTATGATGACCCATAGTGAGCACATGGATGAGATGAGGCAACAAAGTCCATTGGATGTTGACAAGATACATAGAGAACAATTTTCTTTATGGTTAAAGCCTCAGGCGAGAAGAAGGTTTGTACGTCGTGTACACTAATAATGATATATTATTAACTTATTTTCATTTCTTGTTATAGATGATGACATTAACTAGCTCCCGTGAAGGAAATATGTTTGAGTCTTTGTATGCATTAGCATGTGGACCTCATAGTTTGGTGCAAAAGTATAATATATGTAATACAAATGGCATACGATTTCACACTGAAGCCCGTGATCTGCGTAGGGTTACACAAAATAGTGGTGTTACAGTGTTAGGAAATTATGGGGAAGATAATATTACATTTTGTGGGATGCTGACAGATATTATCAGGCTTGAATATGTTAAGGGTAAAAGTGTTGTGCTTTTCAAATGCAAATGGTACGATCTTGGAAATTCGAATATGAGGGTCAAAGGCATTCTAAAAATCATCAACGTAACTAAGTTTTGGTTCAAAGATGACCCAATTTTTTTGGCAAACCAAGCAAAGCAAGTTTTTTTAGTGAAAGATTTGTTACTTGGTTCAAATTGGCATATTGTGCAAGAATGTGAGGTTAGACGTGCATATGATATCCCATTGCATGTTAATGAAGAAGATTCAAATGACGTTGAGGAGTCTTATGAAGTTCCAGTGGAAGTCAAGGAATGTTCCTTAGAGTTTTTAGATTGAAATGATATTGCATTTGATGTAATAAATAATGTTGTATTGAATTCCGAGCAACGTTTGAATGACAATTTGGATGACTTAGAGACAAGCAGTAGTGAGAATGAATATGATATTGTATTCGAAGAGTCCACCGACGACGATGATGAATAAGTTCTTATTATGCATTTTAACTTTTGTTGTTTTATCTTCATTGATGAATAAATGAATAATTATGCAATTGAACCTTTTTAGTGCCTAATCGTTGGCGTTTGGTCCAAATCAGTTCCTTCTGATTTTGTTTGGCTTAAGAATGTTTATTTAGGAATGGGCCTACAATTGACATTTGTGTTTTTTTAAGGTAAATAGTAATTAAAATTGTTGTGAACCAATAGACGAGTCTTATTCTGAAATCAGTTAACTTTCTTCAAGTCCACTACTTATATGAACTTAATCATATATAAAGCTCATTAGGTAGTGGAATAAGTGTTCATGAAAATACGACCAAACTCAAAAGAATTGGATATGCCAAGATATTCTTTCAAACATATTTGAATAGCAAATTTCATTGTTCTATAAGGATAGTGAAACTAAATGATACAAGAATACTGGTTGAAGACTTAATCAAAGTTGCATATTTGTTGAAAGTAATAAAGAAATATCACAAGTTAGGGATGCCTAAATATGAAGAGATCCTGAACAAAAATAACCTAGCTTCTTACCTTCAAATTCGTTGAACTGACCAATCGTATACTCATCAATAGCATAAACCATGTTGAGGACTTCATAACCCTTCTTTCTCAACTTCTCAAGGAACTTATCTGCAGTGTTTGACGTATAGGTCCTCGTTATCTGCTTTTCTAAGGAATTTTGTAAATATAACTATTCTTTGAAGAAAAAGGAAAATCAATAAGGTAGGCTTAATATTTTTGTCAAAGATTATCTTTAATATATATAGCTAAAAATAGTAAGTGGTTCCCCAATTCATATTTCCAATATTACATGTATTAAAGAGCAAAAGAAAGCCAAGTAAAAGGGAGGTAAACATGTTTATAGGTAATGGAATGATAGTAGAAATATAATCTATCGTAAATTTGGAGATGCAATTTAGATTAGGTGCTAGTATATTGTTGAATGAAATGATGTATTATCATTAATGAGACGTGGTTTAATTTTAGTTTTTATACTTAGTGATGTTGATATTCACTTGTTTTCAACATTGGTCCTCCATTCTTATTTAACCAGTAAATCTTTTTAATAATGCTCTCTATTGTTTGGAATTGAAGAATATTGATAAATGTTTTATAAATGTTGACAAATAAGATATTAAAAGGTTTTTAACTAAGGCGGCATCATTCTCTTTATAATATAAGTGTTTTAGTTAAATTTTAAAGAAAAGGATTGAGAGATTGATCCAGAATTAGTTCCTTACTAATTTAGACTATGATGTCGTTGTTAATGCTTGTGTAGATAAACTCAATAAAAGTGAGAAAAATAGTGCCACTAAGAGTATCAGAATTTTAGAGATTATTTGTATATATTAGTTAATCTTTGAACCTGATCATTGATAAAAAGAAGTTATTATCTACCTTTATTGATGATATACTCTCGATATGATTACTTATATCTCATCATCAATAAGTTTCAGACCTTAGAGAAGTTCAAAATATTTAAGGCAAAGGTTGGGAAGCAATTCAGTAAACCCATTAAGGTTGCCAAGTTAGAATGTGGTGAATACTGGAGTTGTAGAGATGGGAGAATGGTTGTATAAGACATAATGAGGAAAATGGTTTAGAGATCAAAGATTCTTAACCATCTATGGGACAAGATATTAAAGACAATACTCTACACGCTAAAATGTATTCCTATTGAGAGAGTTAACAAAACTTGTCAGATGAATTTCACGTAAGAGTAGTGAGTTCACCCATTCTTTCTCTCTTAAAACATGCATTATTTGAGTACACATTCAGGTTGTTAATTGATGATATGTGATTATACTTATTTACATGCCACCAATAATTATTTCACTCTCTTCACTTCATATAGCTGCACTTTATGTTTATGATTTTTGTTCCTATAGCATTTTATCCGTGACAATTGATAACTTGAACAGTGCAAATTACTGTTTTTAGGTAGTTATTCCTAAGGGAAAAGATCCATCAACTGTGGTGTCATTTGCAGTGGAGCAATATCTAGAAGTAATTATCTAGCTTTAAATTTCTTATGTTGTTTGCATAAAAACCACACTTGTGTTTTTAGGATTGGTTGCGTGGATGATGATTGAGCTTGCTAAGGAAAGGGATGGACTCTACATTCTAAAAACTAAGAGTGAAGCCAATAATCAATATCCTTCCTTGTCTTGCATGAACCGAAATGCAAAAGTTCAGTTGGTGATCCTTCCTTTGGTTTAATGAGAACTATGGGGCTTGCGTTGTTCATAAGTAATGATGTAAAGAACTTACACTATGATTTTATGAGTTTGCAAACATTGTCAAACTTCTTTTACTGACAATAAATCCTTGTTACATTTCACTTTGATTCATTCTGATATATAGGGACCATCAAGGATAGCTAAAGTGTTAGGGGCTATCTGGTTTGTCACCTTTGGTTTTTAATTGCATAAGGGTAACGTGGGTATTTATCATGAAAAACAAATTTGAAGTCAATCAAATCTTCCCTAGTTTTTTTTAGGTGATAAAAAACCTGGGGTGAGTATAAAAAGGGTAAGGAGTGATAAATTCTAAGGAATACCTCAACAAAATGGGTAGTTGAGCGTAAGAATCAACATTTACTTATGTCAGTAGAATTAAATCATTTATTCTTTCCTTAGTTAGCATAGTCAGCATATATGTATAGCTATAGTTATTATTTTGAACATTCTGTAATTTTCTCTCAAGGATTTCTATTTACTTTATATCAACAAAATTTGATTTACAATTTGTCTCAAAATGTGGTTGTATAACTATCTACCAAAGATGGTGTTGTTGGGCTAATTAAACCATTAGATGTTAGAAGATCATATGAGACTTGACAACCTCTCAATCCTTCCAGCCTAGATCCTTTGATTTCCTTAAAAGTTGTAGAGTAAAGTAGTGTGAATTTAGAAGTGCAAAATATTGTTGCATTTCAGGTTGTTTTGCACTTCCAGTCCATAGCTTGCACCATTTGTTTATATGCAGCATCCGTCCTTCTCTTTGACTCCAATGCATCTTTTCTTTTCTGCTTCTGATTGTTAGTGATTCAAACTGTTTTTAGTTATGTGTGTCATCTTTTTGTATTGAATTATTCAGGTTTTTTCTGCTTTATCTGCATTAGTAGAGCAAAACTAAGTGGTTTTGAATGATCCATATGCATGTATCTATGCCTAAATCATCCCTGTTTTCTGCTAAAGTGGTTTAAGGGACTTGTTCTATTGACTTGATAACAACAATATCAGGTTGATTTAGGACTGTTTCTTGGGTTCACAAGAACCTGTCTTTAAGGATTTTGATAATGTACAAATAATGATAGCACCTTACTGCAGTTTCAATGTCTAACTTAAAAAGCAAGCATATATACAAAGTGCTCTTCAAGGTATGCATAACAGTGAGTCATGACATGAGTAATATTCACTAATTATATGTTTCAATATTAATTTAAATTTCATCTTTCATCTTCATGTTGGAGATTCATTCGTTTAGATTTTTCCAAAAATGAATTATCTGAAAGATAGAAGGTATTTAACTTCATGTAGAAATCTAGTAGGTAAGCATTCAAGTTGACACTCTTTACTGTTATTTGTACCTATAGTTGCAAAAGGAGAAGAAATTTAGGTGTTCCATATATCTATAGCAATAGAATACACAATCAGACATCCTAAGGCTTGTTTCCTTCATGATCCTAACAATGTCAAGAGTCTTCTCCATCATTCCTTCCTCTATGTACATCAGTATCAGCTTTAGAAAAACTTCAGGATCTAAGTACAAGCTTCTTACCTTCTAATTTGTTGAATTGACCAACCATATACTCATCAATAACATCAACCATGTAGAGGACTTCATAACCCTTCTTCTTCAACTCCTCAAGGAACTTATCTGCAGTGTTTGAAGCCACCAATAATTATTTCACTCTCTTCACTTTATATAGCTGCACTTTATGTTTATGAATTTAACATTATCTATTAGAACTTCATTTTCAACAGTTTTTAGTGCTTCGGATGGCATTTTAGACCTCTTTTTCCATTACAAATTCAAGGAGCTCTAAATTACTTACCTTACCTTAGGGATAGATGGATGCATGCACAGAGCCATAAGACTTATTCTTCTCACTTGTTACACTATTACAGTCAAATGGGAATGAAACTCCTTTAAGATGATATGTTATAATTTCACTTGTCTTTTATCTTATATTTGTTAATTCAGTCTTGTAAAACTAAATTTTCTACCTTTCACGTATTATTAATAAATTCATTTATCTTTAATTAGATGATTTGCTTACTTCCCTATACAAAGTTAACAGAACAATAGATATTAAACTGATACATATTATTGTCTCCTAAATGTGTTTAATGCCAATGAATAGGTAATTCTTAAATTTTGAATCATGTGCTTCGTTTATAGACGGAAAGGGTGTAGGCATCACATTGTATAAATTCTCAATCATCTATCTCTTCATTAAAAATCAGTTGCTTGTTTTCTTGTTTTCTTGTTTTCAACTATTGTTTTTGCAGATTGTATTCAAATACAAAGTAAGACACAATCATCTATCTCTTTATTAATCCATATAGAAGGTAATATACTGTCATTATGCTAATTTAGATTTCTATTTACTTTATGTTGGCAACAATTTGATTTACAATAATTAGATTCCTGGTTTGCTTCACATTTATCCCCATTTATCCTGTTTTGCTTCGCATGAATGTAAATACTAATAAACTTCTTTAATAATTCTGGTTCTTATCTACTTATGTGTTATTTGTAACTTGGCTTTTGAAGACTGTGATCATCTTTGCTTTCAAAGTAATTATTCTAAAGTTATCTGTAGTCATATTATGCATTTGTACTGGAACAATTTGGTAGCTATGATAACTTAATTTGCTCAAGCTAAGAACTTGTACAAATAAATACATAAAAGGAACGTAGAACCAGATGTTCATGTTATACTTCAATTATTTGCTAGAATTGCAAGGCTACAAACTTGAGAATTACATTTATGTTATTTAATGAAACGACTGAAAAAGGTGTTCACTCCTATTAAGCTTTGATTGATATTGATGTTTGCAAGGTTGAGAAAGTGAAAGATGTTGAAATTTTGGTGAATGACATAGGTTAGTCAAAATGTTTAATTTGCTTATTGATGGATATTGCATTAGAGAGATCATAGATAAGGATTTACAGTGATGGATGTAATGAGAAAAAGGGATTTATTACTTATTTCTTCATTGCTGTAATGAGAAAAAAAAGAAGTTCAAGGACAGATGATACATATACATGTACACCTATCCCACTGAACCAAGAGCCTTCCAACTACTTGTTGTGCATCAATTAAAAGGTTTGGGCTTTCAACTAGGGCTTTAACATCATAGTAGAAATCTAATCTCAAAATCTCAGCTTTTTTCCCCGTTTTCCTTGAATTGTCATAGAATAGCAGGTTAAACTTTTGCATAATTATGTATGAATGGTGGACTAAACTTAATCATATGATCCTTCAAGATTTGCCTGTATACTAAGACCATATTGTGCATTGCCAACGTAGTACTCCACAACTAGAATCATTATCCAAAAGCTTTGAATTTTTGCAGAAGGGTTCTCATATTTTTTCATTTCTTTTACAAAACAAAAAATGATAATAATTACCATAGAGATCTTTTAAATTAGGTGAGACATATATTGCCATATAAAGCCTTATGGCATATATGAGGGAGGATAGTGAATGAAGAGTGATTTCTTTTAAACTGTAAATCAGTATGTACATGTTAGCACCAAATGTGATTCATGTGCATGTCTAACCAAAGGCAGTATCATAATGGGTAAAACAATCATCTTTTTATGGTCATTTTTTGTGAGTTTAAATTGGGTGAATGAAATTGGGTTTGTTATGTCAATCATCAAATTGCTTTAATGGTAACTGTCTGGCATGTGATTTTAAATTATAGTTGCATTCCACTAAAGTTATCCTTTATTGTAATATTTGTTTTTGCATTACTAGTAATTGCATCCGCTAGTGTGCAGTAGTTGTGTAATTATTTAAGACTTAGTTGAGTACAAGAATGAGAGTTCTTTGAAAGTCGAATTAAGTTAGAGTGGATATGCATGTTAAACTAGAAAAGTATATGACAATATGTATAACTATTGCAGTACCATAAAAATTACTTGAGAAACCATTACAGTATTTCTATAACTTAAGTAACATATATAGAGCACAATGCTTACAGAAGAAGAGTAGTGGATAAAGTAAGGAAATTAAAGGCGAGAACCATTGATTTGTTTTATCATGTATGCGTCAAGAACAACCATTAAAAATAGATAATTTGCGTGTACTTGGCTTGAGGACATAAAAGCACTTATCTATACATAAAAACTAGCGAATGCAATACACATTTCTTCAAATATAGTTGATGAATATTACTTTAAAATCTAATGTCGATGTGAATGCAGGTGAATCACATGGGACTTGGTCTACCCAAGAAGAATAATAAGGCTGCACCAAGTAGCTTAGTACTTACACAACTACAGTCGCGGTACCGTCAGCTAATTAGAAGTGCAGTTAATGAGCCATGTGCTCGTACACAGGCATAAGATCGCACACCTACACATACACAGGCACAAGATCACACAGCTGCACCTTGTGAGCCTACTTCAACACCAAGAGAAGTCACTTCTATGCCTAGTACTCATCCTAGAGATAAGTATGAACAAATTTTGAATACGCGACGCAATATTAGTTCTCCGTCAAACTTCTCAAGAGATGCCTCCAGCTTCTAATTATCTGACAACAGTAAATCACACTATTCCTCCGACTGTGGGCGCCTCTTCTGCAAGCACTGCAGGTATGCTCTTTCACATCACATTGATTAAATTTATTAAGATTAATTATTTTGTTTATCTAACCAATATAGAGTATGTTATATGCTAATTATAAATTATTCCTTTGCTATTTTAGGATCCACGACTGATGCAAAAAAAAACAAGTGGTGTCACAAAAGGACACGGATTGGCCAAGATTAATAAGGCGATAGGTAAAAGATTGGAGATAGAGATCTCCCCTGCTGAAGGACGACCAACCAACTCCGTACAGTCTGCCAAATTATCGAGTGAGATTGGTGTAGTATCCCGAACTTCCTTACCTGTAAGAACAAAATTTTCAAAAATTACTAATGAGGAATTGGACATTGTATTTGATAAGTTAGACGTAAGTATTCTAAACCAATCCAATTTGTACATGTTTTCCATATGCTTAAAACGTTAACCAATAATTTATAATTTTTTGCAGCAAAAGTTAGAAGTCAAGGGAATGAGGACTGACAATGAAGTACATGCTGCTGTGAAGAGGTTTCTAGCATTAAGGTCTAAAGATCAAAGGGATAATTTAAAAAAGCATTTTACTAAGCACGGAAAGGATGTGAAGCCACATAATGTCATAGTGGTGGAGTGGATGGATTTATGCGAGTATTGGGAGCAATCAGCTAGAAAGGTTAGTTTTTATTTGATAAAAAAACTTAATTTCACAACTTCTTTGACAACTGATTATATTTTAATATTTATGAATTGTCATTTATAGATGTTATAATAGATTTTGCTACGCGTATGATTAGGAAAAAAGTCAAAAAGCCAAATTGGCTAGGAGTCAAGTCAAACGTCGACCAAACTCCGGCTCTAAGGCCTTTGTAGCGATACAACATGAGATTGTGAGTTATTATCTTTTTAATTATATTTTACTTTGATTGACATTTAAAAATTTATGAAAAAATTACTAGTAAGATATTTTTATACAATAGAGTGACAGGGATGGAGAAGAGTGTGACCGGATGAAGCTATGGTATCACACTCATTATGATGAAACTAAAGATCAATGGACAACTGCCGAATGCAAAGCAAAGTAGGTGAGTACATAGTTTATTTACAAATATTTGTTAAATGAGAATGTGTATGTAATTAATTCTTACTTTTTCAGGAATTAATGTGTCATGAAATG
>JAOQMS010044253.1:0-10583 GCA_027563885.1 Erythroxylum longipes | reverse complement strand
TTCAGGTCAATCTTTCATGGTCATTTTGACAAGAAATATGAAGGATTTAGGCAAAACATTCTTCTGAAAAATTGTTCATTTATTCCTTAAGTTTCTAATGAAGCTAATTTCATGCAATTTTGTTTAGTATTATGCAAGTTATACTAAAAACACTACAGATTATTCCCAAACCACGACAGAATCCCAAAGTCAACTTCAAGCTAAATTTTGAAACTTTTAGAGACATAATTCAATTTCGATTTATTCATGAAAAATATAGCCCCATGTCTCTAGTTTACTATAATTGAAACTCCATCCAATTTGGATATTCACATATCAATTTATGTTCTAAATACAGGTGTATGTTTAGTAAAATATCGCATATAACATGCTCCCCACTGCCATCCTTCATCTTGTTAATCATAACACCGAATTTGCTTCTTCCTTCACCACCAACACATGCATCAACACCATTCATGCATGCATCAATCCACAAGCATGAAAATATACAACCATTCAAGCATGCATCTATTTACAAACATTAAAACCTTAACAGAAGTCATTTACACTATCATAAAACTTAAAGCATAACTTACTTGGTTTATACTTCACACTTCATCAAAAATTCCAGAAATTAACAAGTTTTCGGTAGAGAGAGCCAAAGATAGAGAGAGACAACTGAAAACCTCAGATGGGATGAAATGATTTAGCTTTTGTGTTTGTAGGGTGTAACATTGATAGATTAACCAAAAGCCAATAGACATAAATGAGCAAGATGGTGTTTCGGTGATGGTAAAGCAAGAAGGAACTTCAGATGTTTTCGGTGAAACCAAAGGAAGAGCTGCAAAAATATGTTTCCTAATGACTAGGTGTCTCTTTTAAGTCTTGACACATGTCTCCAATGCATGTGTTACATGTGTCCTCCATATAAGGCTACTAAATGTCACTTAACTATTGGTCCACATGTCACACATCAATTTATCCATTTATCACTCCATAATTTGTCTATTTGTCAATTAATTTCTAATACAATTGTCACACTTTTATTTGTCTCCTATTTCAATATTTTTCCTAGTCTAAATTACCTTAAATTTTTGATAAATCTCAAAAATATCCAAAATGTCTCTAAAAATGCGGAATAAATTCTAATACACACTAATTTAATTATTAAGACAATTAATCCATAATTCACCAAAAATTTCGAAATAATAAATGTTATCACCAAATAAATTTTCAACACAAATAATCCATGATTCACATTTATAAATCAATCATACCTGGAAAATGTCAATGAATGCGTATACAATGATATTAATGTGCAAAAATCAATGTTCTCGCATGTGTGTATGCCACCTTATGTATAAGCATGATTTATGCTTCCTAATTTCTGGTTATCCTCTTATAAACACTATTTTAACCTTAACATAAGTAATAAGATGTTACATTTGATGTTTTTGCTAGTGTTTCAGGGTCAATATCGAAGAGCGGAGAAGTTTTGAAGGGAATCTAGGCCACATATCTTAACAAAAGCTTCAAGTTTGGCCCAACAGAAGCTCAGGGAATGGCCCACGATCATGGCTTACATGCCACGATCATGATAGAAGGCTCACAAACTTTATATTTTGAGGGAGTTTTTGGACCTTGGAAAAACCTTAAAGTTACCCAAAACATAAAAGAGTATAAAAAGAACAAAAAGAGGAAGAGAAAAGTGAGCTTCTGTGTAGCCACTATTAAAAACCCTAAAAAGAGAAACAGGAAGAGGAAGACAGGAGGAAGAAAGAAGGACGAAGAAAAAGCAGTCTCGACGTGCTTCCCAGATCAGGAGGTTTTCTGACACTGCTGCCTTCCCAGATCGTCTATTCTAAGTGTCTATTTCCTTTTTTTTCAATTTTATTCATGTATCAATTTGGGATGGATTGTATAGTGATAGATAGTAAAATGATGATAATGTTCTAACTTTCTTTCAGAAATTTATTTTGATTTAATGATAATCTATTTGATTGTATTTATTGGATGAATGTCGTGATTTGATTACTTTCTTGCATAATTCGGTAATAAACTGAGAGGGTGAACTAAATGAAATACGATTAAATCAAATTAATGAGAGTTAGGTGATTTAATAGAAACTGTGATAAATCATATTAGTAATTATACGGAGAGAGATCCCTGTGATGTTCTAATAGTTTATTAGAGTGCTTCAAATCTAATTAGGTTTTGGATAATTTGTGAATTGAGAGATTGCAAACTCCATAATCTGATTAGGTTTTATGATTTAGGATTTAATGGTTATAACTCGATAGCGAGTAATCAACCCTAGGACAATCTAGAACTGACACTCCATTGACGCATAATCGACTAGATTAGCATTAATGATAAGTAAAATCCCCTTTCTCATAACTTTGAAAACTCTTTGGCTGATTTCCATTGTGCATGCTTATTGTTCAATTGTTAATTCCTTTGTGTTTAATTTTTGATTTAAGTATTTGAATTCAATTCTTGTGATTACTTTCCATTGTATTGTTTATTTTGAGTTTATATATTGTTCGCCTTAGATTTTAGGATTAGATTAGGGGGTCCCCCTCCTTGTGGGATCGACACCTCTTATACTATAGTCGTGACCCGTGTGCTTGTTGTATTTGAGGGCTTATAAAATTTAAAGCTCAAAGGACACAATCAAATTTTTGGCGCCGTTGTTGGGGAGAGTGAAGATTAGTTTAGTTCTCTTAGTCTAAGGTGTTTTGGTTAGTTTTAAGTTTTTATGTTCTTCCCATTCTTTCCGTGCGTGCTGTGCTCTTGTATGAACACAAGAGTTACTAGAAGTTCAAGTCGCATAGCTGAAACTGTAGAGATTGACATCACTCGTTTATAATGTTTAATTAGAAGAGCTGGCATGAAGAAGAAGAAGAAATTGCAAAAGCAATAGTGGTCGAGGAGTTTCAGCAAGAGTTGGATTAAGGAGTGAACCAAGTGCATCAACTAAGAACACTAATGGACTTCATAAGACTGGGCTTCAATGCAGCCAATCAAGCTGTAGCTAGGCCACCCATGTAAGCAGCTTCCTTTGAAATCAAACCAACTCTCCTAAATATGCTTCAACAAATGTGCAATTTTATAAATTAACGAATGAAGACTCGAATGCACATATTGTCAATTTCCTTGAAATCTATTATACCATTCGTTATCATTAGATGTCAGAGGATGCTGTAAGAATTAGACTTTTCCCTTTTAACTTAACAGATAGAGCAAAAGCTTGGTACCATTCTCTCAATTTGAATAATGTAGCCACTTAGGACTAATTAATTCGTGCTTTCTTAAATAAGTGCTTTCCTCTTACCAAGACTACAAAGATTATCAAAGAGATCATAAACTTTCAGTAGGGTCAGGAGGAATCAATTTATGAAGCATAGGAACGATACAGAGATTTGCAACAAAAATGTTCACACTATAACCTACCTAAAGAATTTCTTTTGCAAACATTCTATAATGCAGTAACCCTACATACAAGAGGCACAATTGATGTAGCTTCAGGAGGATCACTCATGAGGAAGATGGTAGATGAAGCAGAAGAGATATTAGAAGAAATGGCAAGTAATAGTTATTTATAGATGAACAAGCAGAGTAGACAACTTGCAAATCTCTATGAGCAAAAAGGAGTAATAGCTATCGATCAAATAACAGAAATGTAAGCTAAAATTAATAATTTAACTCAACAACTAAACAACATGAAGGTTTCATCCTCAAATACAACAAAAGTTGTTCAGCTGAAGTGTGAGCTATATGGGCAAATGAATCATGATACAGTCGATTGCTTCTTGATGAAGGATAATGGATAAAAGCAAGTAAACTAGATAGGAAACCAATACAGTTGAGGAGGGGGAAACAATCCTACTCCAACACATACAACCCTGGGTGAAAAAATCACCCAAACTTATGTTGGTCAAATAACGTTGGAGGACAGTTTAGTCTTCAAGGACCACTAGGTTTCTAGCAAGATAAACCGAGTTCAATGGAATCCAAATTAGACAAAATTTTAGATAAATTTGGAGGTGTGGAGGATGCACATTAGAGGTTGGAAGGCAAGTTTGAGCAAGTAACAAAGAATCACGCATTCTTGATGCATAAACCAAAGATCCAAATAGGTTAATTGGCAAAAGCAATAGCGACCTAAAATGCAGGAACCCTTCTAAGTAACACTGAGTCCAATCTGAAAGAACGAATCATGGTCGTTACATAAGCAATTGAGGAGGAATCTTAACAAGCTGAAGACAATGAAGGGAAGGACAAGAATAAGGTTGATAAGAATATTGTTCGAAGTGAACCAGAATTACAAACAACCTAAAAGCATCAACATAGAAACCCTACCCTATTTTAGAACAACGAAAATCAAATCCATTCAGGGACAAGGGGAAGGTAGCGGTGCAAGAGAATAAGGAAGGCTCTCTATTGGTAAAGTATAATTTTCCTGAGATAAAGAAGTATCAACCCTTGATTCCATTCCCGATCAAAGCCATAAGGAAATCGAAGGAAGCTGAGTTGAATGAAGTGGTAGACATGATCAAGCAATTGGAAGCACGATTAACACTGATAGAATCAATAAAAGGAAAGGTGGACAAAGAATCGAAGGAAGAAAAGAAATTGACGACACTACCAAAAAAGGAGGATCCGAGGTATTTTTATATCTCTTGCAGTATTAATGGTGTCAAAATAGAGAGAACCTTCGCCGATTTGGGAGCCAGCATAAACATGATGTCGTATTCCTTATATCAGAAGCTAAGATTTGGTGAGATAGTCCCCACCAAGATACTGGTAAAAATGACAGATAAGTCAGTTCATCGTCCTAAGGGTATCATACATGATGTGCATGTTCGAGAGGAAAAGTTCACCTTCCTTATGGACTTTTTCCTACTAGACATAGAAGAAGACGTGGAAACCCCAATTATCCTCAGGTGGCCATTTTCAACCATTGCCCAATCAATTGCTGATTTAGATGAGGGTGAGCTAACTCTAAGGGTAAGATAGGAACAAGTATCTTTCACTATAACTAAGAATGATAAAAGTCCTCTCCAACCCATGGCCATCATGAAGGGAACAGATCTTGGTGGAGAAAAAGAGAAGAATGATGATTGAAAATGTTCTCTAGAAAAGAATAAACCTCACAAGAGAAGGAGAAAAAAGAATTGGGAAAAAGAAAGTAGTAGCATAAGCAACCAGGTGGCGTGCATGCATTTTATGAGATTGATAATCGAGTCACCACCGAAGAATTCTCTTAAACCACCTTGAGTAAAGAAGAGCGTCAAGCTAATGATGTTAAAAGTAGCACTGTATGGGAGGCAACCCATGGTTTTTAATTACCGGTTATTTCTTTGATTTTAGATAGTTTGAACTTTGTAGTTAGGATGTTTTGGTTCCAAATAAATATCGTGGAAGAGTAGGGCATTAGTTTTGATAAAGATGATCGGAAAGGAAAGTGTAATAAGGTGATAGTGCTAAAAGAAATTAGGAAAGGATCCTGGGGTTGTGTATAAGGATGAAGGTGAAATCATAGGGCCATAATCATGGCCTGCGATAGGGTAAATATGTCCATGCAACTTTTCAGCTGAAATTTTTGCCATTTTACCCTTCCTTCACTTATATATTCATTTACAACTTCATTTTTTTTCACTCACTTTCATTTTAACTTTATCTTTCTAATTTTAGAACTTCCAAACGCTCTCCCTTCTCTCTAACTAACTTTTAAATTTTCACTTTATTCCAACTTCTACCTATTTGCATTCCATTATGCCGCACATTAAATAGTTAGTGAAGTGCAACCAATCATCGGGAACAAATCAAGTCTCGGGCCGAGGGTGAAGGAATAGGGTGGCAGATTTCGGAGCACTCTTCCCAATCTACACAGAGGAGGAAGGTATTCAATTCCAATCCCTTAGTGTTAAACAGATAGTAGTCTCGAAATACTTTAATTTTACTATGCTTGATAGGCTAGAATTGTGAGATAGGATCGAGAATTTAGCAGAAAAAATTCACTGGAGCAAGTTTATACACTTCCAATTCCCTGTCTACTAGGAGCTCACCCTCGAATTCTTTACTTCTCTTTAGTTTAAACCCAATAACCCTAAGGAAATGTAGTTTAGGTTACGGGGACAACCTTATAAGTTGAACACTGAAATTATGTGTGATATTTATGGTTTCCCTTAATCTTCCATTGTTGATTAGCACGATGACTTTCGTGCTTCCCACTATTGGAATGAGCTCACTAGGTTAGAGCGGTTTGACGCTAAAGATGCCCGTAACAACATTATACGAAGACATGAGCACTTGTTGTTACATAAATTCATGTGTTAAATGGTTTTTGACAACTCAGAAACCAACAAGTGCTCAACAAAGGAACTTTTTCTGTTGTGGTGTATAGATCATAGCATCTTAATGTGCACCTCGACACATGTTATGAATGCTGTTGTTGAGACTCTAAGTAAGAGGAGCAACAATTTAGGTATGAGTTACTTGATTTTCGCCATTGCTGAGTACTATGGTGTGGATTGTAGTAGTCTAACCATTTACCTCCCTGATTTTCTAAATCACCATCACTTGTGGAATGCTGAAATCTTAAAATCCTATAATATGGAACTCCAAGACATCAGCCAAAAAACTTATGTGAAGATTGGGGCCAGTCAGGTGTACAACTGCCAAGGTGTACAACTGCCACCTTTAATACCATCCTCACCTCCATCACCATAAGGTTTTGTTTCTAACCTTTTTCTTTTAGATTTAGTCTTTATTTTATGTTACTTCCTTCCATGTGTGTTTGTTTGTCTCGTCCTTAACGTTTATTTGTCTCGTCCTCAATGTTTGTTTGTCTCCTTCTCATATTAAGGACAATATGTTGTTCAAATGTAGGGAGGGTTGTGTGTTTTGCTTTGAGTGTGAATTTGGCATATTGTTATGTTAGTGTGTTTAGGTTACATATTGTGAATTGTGTGAATGTATTGATGGCTTAGATGGAATCTATGTTCTTTGGCTAAAATATGCAAGTTAATTAGGATTTAGTGTTAGTTTATCACCCTATAAGTTGTCACATTCATTCATAATTTTAGGTCTTTTGACTAAGTAGCTTAGTTAGTACTTTTTTCATGAAAACAACTAGCTAAAGCAACAAGGTAGACATTAAATCAAAAAAAGTGTGTTTGTAAATTTTAAATAAATAACTATTCTGCTGGCCTTCGAGTTATGAATAGAGCTAGTAGTTAGTTGATAACATGATATAGCCGAGTAATCGAATCGACACGCATTATAAATGTGTGCCTTCATGTCAAAAGGGTATAATGATGTTGTAAACAAGCAACTTAATAAAAATAAAAACATGACAGTTGAGCAACTGGATCGACATTCATAACCAATGTTTGCTTCCATGTAAAAAGACTAGGTCTATGTCCACAAAAAGTAACCCAAAAAAGGTGTTTTCTAATAAAAACCTACCGAACTTGTAAGTAGCGAAACTTTTCATGAAAACGTACTTAGGATTAGTTATAAAGTTTAAATGACCAAATAATTATTAATATGTGTGTACAACTAAAAAGGGTGAATAAACTTAACATTAGGGTCTTAATTAATATGTATATTCAGTTAAGAGCTACTAGACACGAATTTTGCATATTAATGATTTCGAATAACTTGAATTATTGTGTTTAGAATTAAATTTGTTTCATAAAGTTTAAGCCATTGTCTCATTATTGCATTGTGTGCTTTATGAGTTTGTGTTGTTTGTTATTTTTTTTGCTAAAGGACAAGCAAATGTTTAAGTGTGGGGATATGATAAGTATAAATTGCATCGTGTTTTAGGGCATAATTGATATGTGTTTAGCCGTTAATTCAATCACTTGGTATGTGCTTAGGTTAAAATTGTGTTAGTTTGTGATTTGTTTGCTTTTAAGTGTTTTATAGGTTAGTACAACTCTTTTAAGTGTTTGCTAGTATTTCAAGTCAATATCGAAAAGTGGAGGAGTTTCGGAGGGAATCTGAGCCACTTGCCATGATCATGACAGAAGCTCCAAGTTTGGCCCACGATCGTGGCTTGCATGCCACAATTGTGACAGAAGGATCATATGTGAGCCGCAGTTATGGCCCGGGTCGGGCAAATGCGCAGATGCTCACAAAATTCATGTTTCGAGGAATTTTTGGACCTTTTGGACCCCGAAAAAATGTTAGGGTTATCCAAAACATAAATGAGTACAAAAAGAACATAAACAGTCAGAGAAAAGTGAGCTTTCGTGCAGCCACTATCAAAAACCCTAAAAAGAGAAAGAGGAAGAGGAAGAGAAGAGGAAGAGGAAGAAGGAGGAAGAGGAAGGGTCTCGGCGTGCTTTCCAAATCAAGAGGTCTTCCGATGCTACTGCCTTCCCAAATCGTCCATTCTAAGTGTCTATTTCCTTTTCATTTCAATTTTATTCATGTATAAAGTTGGGATGGTTTGTATGATGATAGATAGTAGAATGATGATGATGTTCTAACTCTCCATTGGGATTTTATTTTGATTTAATGATAATATAGTCGATTATGTTTATTAAATGAATGTTGTGATTTGATTATGTTCTCACATAATTCAGTAATAAACTAAGATGGTGAATTGAATGAAATACTATTAAATCGGATTAATGAGAGTTAGGCGATTTAATATAAACCGTCATAAATCATATTGGTAAGTATACGGAGAGAGATCCTGTGTAATGTTCCAATAGTTTATTAGAGTGCGTCAGATCTAATTAGGTTTTGGATGATTTATGAATTGAGAGATTGCAAACTCCGTAATCTGATTAGGGTTTATGATTTAGAGTTTAATGGTTATAACTCAAGAGAGAGTAATTAGCCCTAGGATAGTCTAGAACCGACACTCTGTTGACACATAATCAGCTAGATTATCATTAATGATAAGTAAAATTCCCTTTCTCATAACTTGGTAAACTCTTTGGTTGATTTCCATTGTGCATGCTTATTGCTCAATTGTTAATTCCTTTATATTTAATTTCTGATATAAGTGCTTAAATTCAATTCTTGTTATTACTTTCAGTTGCATTGTTTATTTTGAGTTGTTGGCCTTAGATTTTAGGAATAGATTAGTACCCCTCCTTGTGGGATCAACACATCTTATACTACAGTCATGACCTGTGTACTTGCGGTATTGAGGACTTATAAATTTTAAAGCTTGAACAACACGATCATGGTGCTTGTAATATCTTCATTATTTACCACCTTGATATTTGATCATATTGAAGCATGTTTAAGGTTAATTATGATTATGTTTTTTATAACGTATTCTTTGTATCCCTTTGAAATTCACCTGAACCTATGCTTTGTTTGCTCCGTTATCTTCTAGTTGGCCTTTTTAGGGGCTCTCTTTGGTGTTTTATTATTGCTTTTGAACTGTGTTAGGTGAGGTATATATAGAGGGATCTTCTGTTAGGATATCATCTATGAGGATATTATTAGAGTTTGAATTGGATTCTTGATAATGACTCTCCTCTAAGCTCTTCCCCATCAAATTTCGTATGAACCTGTTTGAAATTTATGGCTAGTGGCTTTCAACATTTGAGTCCACTCATGTTGTTTAGGCTTCTAATGATAGCTCAATTGCATTTCACATTGCTTCAACTTTCTATCGTCCCTAAAGCACACTATCTTTAATATTTTTAGCAATTGGCAACCAGTATAAACCTCAATGTAGAGTCTAGAAAAGCCAATATGCTTTATAATTGTTATGTGCTTATCTTGGCAAAAAGTTTTCCAATAGGACTTAGTCATATAGTTAAGCTTCTACGTGGACCAATATTTAAGTGATATTGTAATATGCAATCGTACTTTAGTTACTTACCCCAGATCCAATGTGAAAGGGCAAAAAACGGAGAAATGCGAAATGTACCTGATTTTAGTTCTGAAACTTCAAACAAGCTTTTCGAAGCTGAAATGAACCGAAATCCACAGCTGTCTTTATGGGAATCCATCACCGGGATGCAGGCTAGGTCTTTCTACAGTTTTATCAAAACATAAGCTCTCTTAATGGGTCAGAGATTCCTTATGCTTACGATTGATATGAGCAACTGTAGGAGACTTTAACTTTTATATATAGCTTCCATATCAGGCTTCCTCATCACAAGACCAATATGGACCAGGTCTACACTAAAAGAGATTTATTTTTCACTTGAACTTTGATTCATTGATTTAGATCATTTATTGGGCCACTTTGTTATCTTTATCTGGATCAAATTACGTAACTTAACTGATAATTTATTGAAAAGTTAAAATTACAATTAATAACTGTCCACTTTATAGGAAAATAACAAAATTGCCTTTAGGGAAAAAAATGTCTAAGAGATATATCATAGAATCTTACCCTAAGAGTGACAATGCTCTAGTTTCAACTTGCTTAGACCTATCCCCAATCTATAGTTGAAGAGAAAGATTGGCTTCTCATATTAGACCCTGTTTCTGGAGTCTAACTCCTTGTTCATGACTACTTGCTTGCTCTGATACCACACCTGTTAGGCCCCGTTTCCCGGAGTCTAACTCCTGTTCATGCTTCCATTCATGCTCTGATACCATGTCTGTCGGACCCC
>JAOQMS010044252.1:0-10585 GCA_027563885.1 Erythroxylum longipes | reverse complement strand
ATGTGCTTATGTGTTAGCAAGTTTAATGCATACATGATTTATAATTGCTCATGAACCATTTGATAAAATGAGAATTTCGAGAAATAAGTGATTGGTGATTTTTATGCAAAAATTATTATGGTTTCCAAAATGTATAATGGCAATGAGTTTTGAAAATGGTTTTTGCTTGTTTCTCGATTATAAAATTGTTACCCACGAGCTTTAAGCTCACCTCCACGATTCCCTCCTCAGGTGCAGAAAGAGAAGATTAGCAATCCTTGCAAGGCATTGGAACTTCAAGATAGTTAGAGATTTTTGAAATTAAGTTAGCTAGGAACTTTTGTATTTTAGAATCATTTTAAGCATAAGCATTCAATTGTATCATGTGTACTTTTGTATTTTTTATTTTGAAATGAGTTTGTATAAACTTTATTTGGGTTCATTAATGAAATAAGATTGGATTTTTTTTTTCTCGCGAAATCTTTGAATTTGATTGTTTGATGTTCAATTGCTATGGGCACACCACCCTTATGGGATGACTGGTTTCGTTTTTGTCTCATGAACGTTGGGCTCTGGTAACGGGGTCCAACACCTTTTGTCTTCCCCCCTCAATTACCTGTGAAAAGTGTCTTTTATATTGAATTATAAGGTTTTGGTAGATGTATGATCTTGTACATGATCGTGAATAACCAAATTCTCTAAATATCGTGAAACTGCATGATCTGGGAGACACACACTGGCAGTTGGGCGGCTGTGCATCAAATCTTCATTTTATGCATTTTTCGTCTAAATTATTCTCCTTTAAGTCCATGAAGGTAATTATAATCTATATACACACCTAGATCGAATTAAGTACCAAATATATAAGAAAAATATAAAATATCAAGAAAAATACATCAAATATGGGATAAAAATATGCTCAATTATTCATTTATGAAATATTCCCACACTTAAGCTTTTGATTGTCCTCAAACAAATTATAATAAAAATTATAAATATATAACATCAATCCTTCATCAATCTTAATCTTTCGATTCATACTATAAATCGTCATATGATATTGAATCAAATTAACATACAATTAGATTCAAGTTATCTTAAAATTAACTTCCTAAGTAATATCAATAGTAATCATATCAATAATTGTATTGAAATAAAAAACATACATCTTTACACCCTCATAAAGATATCACTCAATGCACTCAAGTGTTTAGGGTGAAAAGTATCAAAACTCTCAATCAATGCATAGTAGAACTCTTAACATAAGCTTGCAATAAAATCACGTCTTCACCATTTATGTATAAACTAGTAACAAAAATCCAAAGGTCTTTATAAGGTTGTAGTAGGGTTGAGGTATGGTATGATTGGGATAATAAAAAGAGTTAAATTGAAAGAAATTTACTACACAATAAATTCCATGACTTGTTTGCAAATACAATTAGGTCCTTTCAATGTAACTTTATTGGTACCATAAACTTATTAATGATTTTGCTCCTCTTTTTTTTAAAATCATAATATTCTGTACCATAATACTGGACCCTTAAAAATTTTCAAGTCTCAATAAGTAAACAACTGGTTAAATCAATGAAAGTGGCTAAGGCTCAATTTGGTTATTCTTAAAGGTAAATTTAAGGGTGTGGTAATTTTCAAAGAAATAAGCTTTAAAATATTGTTTAATATAAGTGCCTTCTTCATGTCAATGTTTCTAATTTAAAAAATATGGTCTCAATATGCATAATAAAAGCAAGTTCTAGAATAATCCTACTACACATTGAAAACAAACATGAAAATAACAAGAGCTTAAAAATTTTAAATTTTTTTGCTCTTTTAGGATCAAAAGCTCACAAAAAAGATGAGTATTATGTGTTTAAATAGTAAGCAATATCATTCAACTTGATCATCTCAATGGTTACCAAAAATATGACTTAGAAAACTAATTTTTTTTCTAACCATCATCCTTTTGCATACTAATTCAGTTAATATTTAATAATGAAATATAGTATTGATGGACAGATTTCAACCAATTTAAAATCGGTTAATAAGATTTATAATAAAGATTATAATAAGCTTTAAAAAATCATTAAAATTAATAAGATTGAAAAAAAATCACTAAAATTCTTTAAATCCAAGCCCGCACTTAAAGTTGTACATTGTCTCCAATGTACAAATTACAAGTATAGGTAAAAGTGAGAGAGTTTTTTGGTACTTTCCTGATTGTGATAATTTCTTGATTTCAAATCTACCCAATAGTGAACTACATCCTTGCAAAATATAGAATAAAGGATAAAAAGAACAAAGAAATAGAGATAGAATAAAATAAAATGAAATAAATTCCTATACTAACAGGCGAAATAAAATCAAAACGAAATAAAACTAAAACTTATCCTAATTCATGGGTTACCTCTCATGTCATGCTTGTTTAATGTCATTTGCTCGACGCACTCTTTATGTTGAACTTCATCCTGAATCAATAATGAGTGGCTTGCTTTCATCTATTTCTTTGCGTAAAGGTTCCATAGCTTATAAGTAAGCCACCTATTGTAAGATAATAATAAGGGCATAATTGATTAAGTTAGTAAAACCAATTAATTGCAGTAATGCCCATTTTAATGAAAATATGTTAATAACATAAGGAATAACAAAACTCCTTGTATCGTCAATTGGCTCAAATAGTTTGTCTTAGAGGAAATGGAAACCCTCCGTATAGAAGGTCGTTACCAATACCTTATCAGTAGTTTCCTTACTTGGTTCCTCTGCCAATTCTTCCCTACCTGTGTCCACTCTTCTTCTTCTTTATGGAACAAGGTTTCTGACTCATCTTCCTCAATTACCTTCTGCCACTCCTCTACTTTCCCTTTTTGGATGGAGGCTTCTTTAGGAAGTAGTTCTAATGTCTCTTCATCCATGAAGCCAATTTTCATCTTTTCTTCACTTTGTTGTGTTAATACATTCAAATAGTATTCTATGTTATAATCAAGATATTCAGGTGAAAAAACTCTTTCTTTGAATTTGTGTAGGCTAGCTTTAAGTTCGGTAAGGTATTCCATTATGTTATTTATAACATTTCATTTTTCTTTTTCTTCTTTTTCTTTTAAGAGCTCATTTCCATTGCTAAGGTGATTGACATTTCATGCTCTTTAGGATTTATTTCAGTAGTACTAGGAAAACTCCCTTGCAATACTTCAGATAGAATCTCCGCTAGTCGGTCCATTTAATTCACTAACTTTGTATACGAGCATCTATTTCTTAATGCCTCATCATTGATTCTTAAATGAAATCGGTCATCATATCTTCTAAGGTTGGATCATTAACTGGAAATGCTTGGTACTGTAAATATCCAATTGGAGCATCATTGTCCCATCCATAGGTGTAAGAGTTACTCCATTATGAATTATAGTTTTTCTCGTATAGTGCACCTTGAGGTTGGTTGTACATGCTAAGTTGTTCCCATATATATGCTGGTGTCTGACATTCATGATTATAGTGATAACTCCCACCAATAGTTGGGTTTCCAAAAACATGTGAGAACACCTCTCTCTCTTATAAGGAGATGATATGTATTGCGAAGCCACATTTTAGTTCCCATAAAAGTATTGTCTGTTCCATCCTTCTATTATGAGTTGTGGCTATAATAATGAATTTTAAATCCTATAATAGCCCACAAACTTAAGATCAAGTAAAGAATTTTAAAAGATAATTAAATGAATAAAACACAATTATAATAAAATACAATAAGAAACAAATACAAAAGCTCGATTAAATGAAAGAAAATATAAAAAATAAAACAAAATAAAATAAAGAAAAATGGCTAGAGTAATAAGATAGAGATTTTTCTGAGTAATTAATATTATAATAACCGTAAGTGCATGGCGTAGTTGTAGCTAACACTAACAAGTATGAGTCAATTCCACGAGGGCAACAAGTACTAGTAGTTACTATTATTCTATTATCTAATCTGCGAATGGATTATGGTTTTTGAATTGAAGAAAGTAAAATTAAGCAAAGAAAATAAATGGGTAGCATAATTAAAGTGGAGCATTATTAAAGCACTTAGTGAATTACTGAAATTAATAATTAGTATCAAGTTTTAGAATCCCCTTAAACCTTTAACAGATTGATCTTTTATTATGCAATTGTTTTGTTTTTTTATTGGACCATGGAGACTCCTATGGTATGCTAATATCTGATCTTAAGTTTACTAACAACTAATCCTATGGTTTACAACCAAATTACTCAGGTTAAAGTTTATAGGATTGCTTTATCGTTTTATGAGTCCATTTATTAGGTTTGACCCTAATCTAGAAGATTTATGTCATCCTAACTCTAGGGTTGTAATCAACTTTTTCCAATTATTGTATATCTATTCATCAATAGGATTTCTTAATCTCTATGTATGAAATCAAATTATGATCTAATATTTTAGACCACTAGAATATAAATAAAACAAGTAATTGGATCGTAATAAATTAATCAATCAATTGAATTAATAAAAGAGTCAACACATATTAAGGTATCAAAATGGGGTTCATCTAACTTTAATACTAATGAAATATTTAGTTATACATTGTCAAATACAAAATCAAACATATATAAATAGAAAGACGAATTGAAAACAATAGAATCATAATTCTAAATCTCCCTGGTTGTTTTCTATTGAATATTCTTGCGATGTAGAGGTCTAATCTTATATTCCAATGGATCTGTTGATAAAATCTTTGCGTTTCCTACTCCTCTAGCTTATAATCAGACCCAAAGTTGGCCCCTTAATTTCATTTAAAAATTGTCTTTTTATAGTAAATTCTGTTGGGTTAGCCATGGTTGCATGCATCACATGCATGCGGATGCAGCGGAAGTGTCGGAATCAAGATTCTGACACTATGACAACCCAGAAACCAGAAGATCTAGCATGCATGCAAAGATATGTATAAAAGAACATGAAATGTAAACTTTTTACCTTATGTATCTCCTCTTTTCTCGATTCTTCTCCTTGTTTGGGTTGTTGCAAACACCAAACCCTTCCTTGATCTCCAAGAACACACAAAGATGGAAGAAGAAACAATGTATAAAGGTTATTTGAGCTCCAAACTAGATGATTTCTAGTAGATGCTTAATATGTTGGAAGATAGGCCAAGAATCTTGTTGCATACACTTTGATTTATGCAACAATTGCATGGATTGTACGAACAAGACTCAAGACACTTCACTCTCACTCTAGAACTCTTCTAGAGCCCTTATGCTATCACTTATATGTGTTAGAAGTGAAAAAAAACCTCGTGCACATAAGTGAAGAACTCACTTATATTTCACTTGGCAGCTTCTGTCACGATCGTGGCATGCCTCGCCTCAGGCCATGATCATGGCCCTATGAGGCACAAACGTGGCCTGCTTAACATAGGCCATATGTACTTTTTTTTCATCCGATCTTTTATGTGTGTGACCCTTAGGTTCTCGGCTATTTTAGGCACTTGAATTAACTCTTAATTCAAACACATCATGAAGGTTTTCATGATGCCTATTTGTTGGAATATAAGTGGATTAACACACAAACTCTTCGATAGTTAATTATCTAACTTATGAACCTTTCTATAGATAATTATCATGTAATTCGTCCTTTCACCATACTATACCCCACTTGATTCAAAGTATCGGATATGTGTCAACTCCTACTAGACTGACTACGTCACATCTAGTCTAAGTGATGTTAGTTCTTATTCTAGGATCTCATTACTCATATGTGTCATTGAAGACCCTCTTTATGATACATACCTGCTCTAGTCTGAGACTCCCAAGTAATGACCCCAAAAAGAGGCCATGGGTATCATCTCCTTCTATCAGGAGTGGTGAATCCTTTATTGGCTACCCAATTACCTTCAAACATAAATAGTTGTACCCAATCACTACCCTAAGAGTGACCTCTTCTTAAGGTAACAAAGAATGGTGTCAAAACACAGGATTTATATCCAAGATATCCTTGGGTACCTCAAGTCTAAGGATATTTGCACCATTGCTATGATGAGATTAATCATTGACATTCAATAGATCATCCATATGATAATCTCATGGTGGGTCATCCGATATACTTACTACCCTTAGTAAGCATCCACGTATTAACTCTAAACATCTCATGCTTACAGTTTATAAGATCCACTGTTTGATCAAATCAAGGAGTATAATATGTACTAGTCTTTCCAGATTAATAATGTCCTGTCTTATTAATCCTATGACTAGGGATTATTTAGATACTAACATAATTGCACATAATAGGAATCTCATTATCATGATCTCATCATAATTTCCTTCATGCTATGTTTTGTATCATAGACTTCATTAATTCAATTTAAGATCAATATCAATTCATATATATATATGAATATCAAATTAATGAAAAATGCCTATTCACTTTATTAATTAAAATAAAATTTGTACAAAAGTTCTAAAGGTGATTACCTTTAGAGCATTACTCTAACAATCTCCCGCTTACACTAAAGCCAATTGCCTTTGTATCTAAAACCATAGGCGAATACACAAGAATCAAATTTTGTCTGAGGAAGTGGCTTAGTCAAAGGATTAGTGATGTTATGATTTGTGGGCACTCTCATTATCTTCACATCACCTCTATCAATTATCTCCCTGATCAGGTGATATCTCCTGAGTACGTGCTTGGAACTCTGATGAGACCTCGGTCCCTTGGCCTGAGCAATAGCCCCATTGTTGTCATAGTACAACAATGTTGGGTCTACTATGCTAGGAACCACTCCAAGTTCCATAACGAACTTCTTGATCCAAATAGCTTCTTTTGTCGCTTCCGCAGCTGTAGTGTACTCTGACTCGGTCGTCAAATCTAGAGTTGTCTCTTGTTTGGAACTCTTCCAACTGACTACTCCACCATTCAGTGTGAAAACATAACCTAACTGGGATTTGGAGTCATCCTGGTCAGATTGAAAATTGGCATCTGTATGCCCGTTCACTACGAGATCTCCATTTCCATATATCAAGAATACATCCTTAGTCGTTCTTAAGTACTTTAGGATATTCTTAATAGCCACCCAGTGACCCTCACCAGGATCTGATTGGTATCTGCTCGTAACATTTAGAGCATACGATATATTGGGTCTTGTACATAACAAAGCATACATGATTGATCCTACTGCCGAAGCATATGGGATTATACTCATGCGAGTCCTCTCATCTTGCGTCTTAGGCCACATAGATTTTGAGAGTTTTATCCCATGAGTCATAGGAACAAATCCTCTCTTGGACTGGTCCACACTAAACCTATTTAGCACTTTGTCTATATACGTTGACTGTGAAAGACCTAGCAACGTCCTTGATCTATCTCTTTAGATCTTTATTCCCAATATGTAAGTTGCTTCTCCAAGGTCTTTCATGGAAAAATTCCAGGACAACCAAACTTTGACTGAGTGCAAACTTGAGACATCATTTCTTATTAGTAATATGTCATCCATATATAACACAAGGAATATGATAGCACTCCCACTAACCTTCTTGTACACACAAGGTTCATCAGGATTTTGTGAGAAACCAATCTCTTTGATTGTCTCATTAAATCGGATGTTCCAACTCCTAGATTCTTGCTTCAATCCATAAATGGATTTTTGAAGCTTGCATACCTTTCTGCCATCTTTGGATACAAAGTCCTCAGGTTTTATCATATATACATCCTCAACTAGGTTTCCATTTAGGAAAGCTGTCTTCACATCCATCTGTCATATTTCATAATCATAATAAGCAACAATGGCTAGGAGTATTCTAATGGATTTAAGCATAGTTACGGGTCTAAAGGTCTCGTCATAGTCAATTCCTTGTCTTCGACGATAACCTTTAGCGACTAGCCTCGCTTTATAGGTAATCACATTACCTTCTATGTTGATTTTCTTCTTCAAAATCCACTTGCACCCTGTGGGTTTTAACCCTTCGAGTAGATCAACCAAAGTCTATACTTAGTTTTCATACTTGGAATCCATTTCGAAATTCATGGACTGAAGCCATTTTTCAAATTCTGAACTCTTCAGAGCCTCTTCATAGGTTGTAGGCTCATCGTCCTCTATGAGTAATATGTTATTTTGTTCACTTACGAGAAATCTATATCTCTCTGGAACATTACGTATCCTACGTGACCTACAAACATTTTATGTGTTAGAAGGTTCAACTGTTGTCTCATCTCTATGAACAACAATTTCAGGTTCAAGCAATTGATTTACGTCTGTTTGAGTATCACGAACTTCATCAAGTTCAATTTTGTTCCCACTGTCTTCTCTTAGAAGAAACTCTTTGTCTAAAAATACAGCATGCTTTGAGACAAACACCTTTTGCTCTAAAGCATTATAGAATTGATATCCAATTGTTTGTTTAGAATATCCTATAAACAGACATTTATCAGACTTCGCTTCAAGCTTATCTGATTGAATATGCTTCACATAAGTCGGACAACCCCAAACTTTCATGTGAGAAAGATAGGGCCTTTTGTTAGTCCATATCTCATATGGAGTAACTTCAAATACCTTTGAAAGGACTCTGTTTGTCACATAAACAACAATCTTGAGTGCATAGCCCCAAAAGGATTTCGGTACATCTGCTAACCCCATCATCGACCTTACCATATCTAACAAGGTTCGGTTTCTCCTTTCAGTCATACCATTATGTTGTGCTGTGTAAAGTGGAGTCCATTGGGATGTTATCCCATTATCTCTGAGATAAGTTAAAAATTCCTTCTTTAAGTATTCACCACCTCGATCTGATCGAAGTGTCTTAATACTTTTACCTAGTTGTTTCTCTACTTTATGTCTAAATTGTTTAAACATTTCAAATGCTTAAGACTTGTATCTCATTAGATACATATACCCATATCGTGAATAATCATCAATAAAAGTAATGACCCTAAGCTACCATTTGTGTGTAGCTTAATCATGCGTTTCTCACTTATATGGCCAAGTCAACAATGCCATAAGTAAGATGATTTTAGGTTATTTCATTTTTTTCTTTTATTTTCATTGATAGTTAAGATTGGATTGGACATATCTAATATGTAAATTCCATTGCATAATGTAGCAGTACCATACAACATTTCATTCAACTTAATTGAACAACCATTGCTTGAAAAAGTTAAATGAAATCCTTCTTTATTAAGACATGAAACAAATACAATGTTTTTAGTCACAATGAGTACATAATAGCAATTTTCCAAAACTAACTCTAGCCCACTAGTAAGATACAAAACATATGTTCCTAAAGCTAATGCAACAACTTTTGCTCCATTTCCCACACATAAGCCCATCTCTCACTTCTTGAGCGGTCTACTATCCCTGACACCCTGCATATCAACACATATGTATGAGCCACATACAGTATCTAATACCCAAATGTTATGATCAGAAATAGTATTAACCTCAATGACAAATATCTTACCTGAAGTAGATGGTGGGGCATCTAATTCCTTCTTCTGCTTCAGTGACTTCAGATAAGCTTTGCGGTTCCTCTTCTAATGTCCTTCCTTGTTGCAATGGAAGCATATCCACTTTGGTGCTGTCTCCTTTGCCTTCTTCTTGGCTACTGTCACTATCGTGGTATGCCTTGCCTCAGGCCACGATCGTGGCCCTATGAGGCACAATCGTGGCCTGCTTAACATAGGATATACATACTTTTTTTTCATCTGATCTTTTATGTGTGTGACCCTAGGTTCGTGGCTATTTTAGGCACTTGAATTAACTCTTAATTCAAACACATCATAAAGGTTTTCATGATGCCTATTTATCGGAATATAAGTGGATTAACACACAAACTCTTTGATAGTTAATTATCCAACTTATAAACCTTTCCATAGACAATGATTGTGGAATTCATCCTTTCGTCATACTATACCCCACTTGGTTCAGAGTATGGGATATGTGTAAACTCCCACTAGACTGAATATGTCACATCTAGTCCAAGTGATGTTAGTTCTTGTTCTGGGATCTCATTACTCATATGTGCCATTGAAGACCCTCTTCATGACACACACTTGCTCTGGCCAGAGACTCCTGAGTAATGACCCCAACAAGAGGCCATGGTATCATCTCCTTCTATCAGGAGTGGCGAATCCTTTATTGGCTACCCAATTACCTTCTAATATAAATAGCTATACCCAATCACCATCCTAAGAGCGGCCTCGTCTTGAGGTAACAAAGAATGGTGTCAAAGCATAGGATTTATATCCAAGATATCCTTGGGTACCTTAAGTCTAAGGATATTTGCACCATTGCTATTATGAGATTAATCATTGACATTTGATAGATCATCCATATGGCAATCTCATAGCGGGTCATCTGATGTACTTACTATCCTTAGTAAGCATCCACATATTAACTCTAAACATCTCATGCTTATAGTTTATGACATCCACTGTTTGATCAAATCAAGGAGTACAATATGTACTAATCTTTTCGGATTAATAATGTCTTGTCTTATTAATCCAATGACTAGGGATTATTTAGATACTAACATAATTGCACATGATAAGAATCTCATTATCACAATCTCATCATGATTTCCTCCATGCTATGTTTTGTATCATGGACTTCATTAATTAAATTTAATACCAATATCAATT
>JAOQMS010044251.1:0-10586 GCA_027563885.1 Erythroxylum longipes | reverse complement strand
GATTTCCATTGTTGTTCTTTTATGTTTGATGTTAATTTAGGGTAAGAATTGATTATTTTTATGTAGGAATGAAGATGAAGCAACTTGGAGACTGAGCTAGAGATCAAAGGGAAGAAGAAAAGAGGAGACTCTTTGCTCCAAATTCCCACAATCGTGGGAATTATAATCTAAGTCATTATGCAGGGCTTCATTAAACTTAGGATTTCTAGACTATTACAACAGAATTAAACCTCCATGATCAAAGGAGACGAAACCCTTCTATAAAAAGAGCCTCCTTAAGTGAAGAACACAAGTTTTTAGCCTTGAGGAAGGATTGAAGACAAGAATTATCATCAAGATTGGGAAAAATAGCACATCAACATCCCAAAATTCAAGATTTTGGCAAAGAAGAGAAGAATTTTCTTTTATTCAATTTTTTATTTTTTTCTTTCTTCTAATTTTTGTAAGATGGATTATCTGTGTGTTGATGATTTAGTTTTAGTGATTGATTTTGAACTATTTTGTTAAAACTCCTATTTTATTGAATTGAATGAAAATGTCTTTGATGATTATTGATTTTATTTGTTATCTTGCAACAAATCGAGAGAGTGAGTAAGGTTATTTATGTAGGATTGTACAACGAGAGTTGGAAACCTATATACTTACAATCATCACGTCAATTGATTAGTTAGAAGAGAGATCTCGGCGAATTCAATTGATCACCCATATGATAGTTTAATAACTAGTTAAATTGGTGGAGTCATTGGGTAGGTTGAGAGATCGTTCAATTGATTTCATTTAATTTGATTAGGGAAAATTAATTACACCTTGAGAGAGGGTAGTTAATACATTCAGAAATCTTAGGTGAGACACAATTTGATTAATAAAATAGGAGGGAGACAAAATAGGGAAAAAGTAATCTCTAGTCTTTAGATTCTTGAATTCCAATTTTTCTGCATTTTGGTATTGTTCAGTGTTCATTATTAGTCTTTTAAGTTTAATTTAATTTTTCAGATTATTTTTGTTAGACAAATTTGTTTCTTAAACAAAGTCTGATCTGAATTAAGTGGTGTCTAGGCATCAATCCCTATGGGATCGATATCTGCTTTTTAACTAAAAGTCACTACCCGTACACTTGTAGTTTTTGAGCATAAAACGAGTAGTTTGTGTTGCATAATTACACTCAACAAGTTTTTGGCACTGTTGCAGGGGATTGATTGTTTAGCATCTTGTTTAGTTTAGATTACTTTGATTTAAGAGTTTTTTATACTTTTCCTTGTGTATTTGAAGGTTCATGAACACAAGGAGCACACGAACATCGACAGAATTTTGTAATAACAAACTATCCGATATCATAAGACACATCAAGAAATCTTAGAATGAGGAATGAGACATTTGAAGAGCTAGATGCTGAGAAGAAATAGAAAAAACAATTATGGAGGATAGTTATTATAGGGAGCAAGGAACTTTTGCAAATTACAATGAGGCGCAGTATGGTTAGGAAAATACCGATCCTTATTAGAGCACATGCTCTCTAGGGTGGCAAAACCACCTAGATTTTTATTAGTCTAACAATGTAAGTACTCACGTAAGACATCAAGACCTGTTTGAATTTCAGCAAGATGAGTCCAATTCATGGGATTCCAAATTTAACAAAATCATGGATAGGCTAAAAGAAATGGAAAAGAACCAGAAGAGGATGTTTTTCACCCAGGAGGAAAGTCAAAAGAGATTGGAAGAGAAGTTTGATTAAGTTTTTGAAAATCATGCCGCTCTATTCCCAAATTGGAGATTGAAGTAAGCTAGCTTTCCCGCGAATTTTATAAGAGAAGTGTGGAAGACTCTCTAAACAATATGGAATTATATCAACAAGAGCAAAATGAGGCTATCACACTTAGAAATGGGGACAAACAAGAAGAACTAGTGGAAGACTATATTAAAACTTACCTTATAGAAGACTAAGAAATCAATAAAAAGGATAAAGAAAAGGATGAAACTCCCTATTATACACCATTTCTTGATATACCATATGTGAACATCGAAAAATCGTGGGTAGATGTACATGAAAAGAACTCTATCTTTTGGATTGATGATGATCTAGTGACATTCAACATGAATGATGTAATTAAGAATTCGAAGGATAGTAGCTTATTCAGGATAATTGATGTGTTTGAATCTTCTTAAGAACAAGATGGCGATGAACATATGACAATAGACATCAAGTTTGAAGAAGTTATGAAAGTCTCTATTCGGGAAGCTAAAGATGAAGAAGAGAAGAAGGTGATTAAGGAAGAAAGAGAGCAACTCACCTTCGTACAGGACAAATTGTTGGATTCAATGGAAGATTCAGGGAGTTTGTTATTCCCTATTATGTTGACAGTAAGACATTATTGAGCTTAATTGGTTTTCATAATGTTATCCATATTGTCCTTTTGATTATTTTACAATTTGTAGCTTACTTACAGGCTACAAAACTAATGTTGAACAAAAAAGGTGTGGAAGCAAACTGCTTACAATTGATTCTGGTTGAGTTTCCAAGGAAAAGCGTCGAGCTATTAATGTTAAAAGAAAGCACTACATGGGAGGCAACCCATGGAATTTTATTTTCCTCTGATTGTTTCTGGTTTACTGGTTCGTTTGATTTAATTATTTGTGATCGTGTTTGATTGGTACTTATTTGGATTTTGTTTGAATTTTAACTTGTTTTCTCTTCAAATTTTTATTGGTGATATTAATTTGATGTGTTTGTAGGTTGAAGATCATGGAGAATACTTACCAAGCTTGGAAGAAGGTTTAGAAGTGGAAGAATCACCCTATCCCATGATCTTAGGAATTGAAGTGATTCCCAAGATCGTGGGAAATCTATCCAGAAACTTTCTGGAGAGAAATCCCACGATTGTGGGAATTCCATCCAGAGGGAATTTTAAGTTTCCCTCCCCTTTTCTTCTTTCAACGATTCTTCAAAATTTTACTCTTGTCTCTCTAACCCACTAAAATTCTCCTCCCACTATTTAAAACTCTTCATTTTCTTATAGATTCTTGGTATTTTCTTCAACTCTTTTCATTAATCTTACAATACTTTACTCTTTTCATGCATTAATCATTAAAAAACATAAGTATTTTAGTAAGAATTTTCTTCCTTTCTCTTAAATGCGAATTTCACTTTCTCTTATTTTTCAGATTTTCTTCTTACAATGGCACCAAAGAAGATGATGGTTCAAAAACTGACTGAACCAACCGATGAATTGTGTAGTGAATTTTTTGGTACAGGTAAGCTTGACTTAGCAGTAGCTTATCGTTCTCCATTCTCAATTTATTTGGAAGAAGAAAGTACGTATTTTTGAGACCGTAGGGATAGAGAACCAATCACTCCTAGTTATTTTGATTTTGAATTGTTAGAAACCACAGGAGTGAGGCAGAAAATAGAGCGAATAGACTGTATGATGACCATAGAGTTTTTCACTACAGTCTGATATAATCCTCAAATAGACTTTTTCTTGTTTAGGTTATTCGGTACTACTTACAAATTGGATTACACTGTCATGCGTGCTCTTTTTGATTTGCCAAACATTAAAGTTTTAGATGATCACGATGATTTTTATTTGGATGATTATTGTTAAACTTTAACTGGGGAAGAAAATTTTGACTTTAGAAATGCATTGAATTCTTTAATCCATAGTACTGAGCATTTACTTTTACACAAATTTATATGCTTAACTGTGTTTAATAAAACTGATAGTAACAAATGCTCGACCAAAGAACTTTTCTTTTTATGGTGCATGGATCAAAAAGCTAAAATTAACACGCCTTTTAGAATTTTTTAAAAAGAGTTCATATTTTGGCATGTCTCATGTTGTTACTGCTTTAGCTATGTTTTATAGCCTTGATGTGGGAGATGTGTGCACAACACCATTCGATATGTTTGACATATCATATTTGAGATGCTCTGAGATTTTGGAGTTCCATTTTGTGGAACTTCGAAATCCTCAGATGCGTACTGCAATGAGGAACAGGAGGGGCACCAATACAACCGCTTCCTGACCCTCCGCATCCCCAGCAGTTCTGGAGCCAGAGGAAGAAGTAGCAAGGAAGGAACCGAGTGCACCAGTGGAGGTTGATCGATTTCAACAAATTCTCAACCAGATGCCCTCCAACCAATAGAAAATGACATCCTAACTCAACGAACTCGGTACCCAAATGCTACAAGTCCATAAGGAGTAGCGTAGCTTGAAGAAGAGGTTCCTCAAATTCTATTAGAGGAATAATTTTGAAGCTCTTTCACCAACACCGTTGCCAACAGCATCTTAATAAGCTTTTCTCACCCCTTTTAATTTTGTTTGTGTCATTTTCTTTTGTTGGGCTTCATGTCATTTGCTTTTGTTTGGCTTGCTGTCATTTTTGTTTGGTTTGATTTCATTTATTTGTTCCAATTTCTTTTGTTTAGTTTAATGTCATTTTCCTTTATTTGGTGGTTGACTTGTCACATTGAGGACAATGTGATCTTTAAGTGTGGGGAGGTGACATTGACTTTTTCAATTGCATTGTTTGCATTTTGTTAAATAGGATGCATGTTTAGGCATAGCATGTGCTTTTTGTCAGCAATGGAACCGCATTTGAATCATTTGATGGATATTGCCATGAGATTCTATCATGCTAGTTGGAATTAGATTGAATGCATGCGTGAACTCGGATTAGGCTACTTGAGTAGAAAGTAAACCATATAGAGTGATGAAAAGTAGTTGGTTACATAAGCTTAGTCACAAATTGACACTTGAACAATGAGGTAGTGTAGAGATGCATAATGAGTTTTCATTTGAGCCAATGTGAGGATTGAGCCTTATGACTCCATCTATAGTCATTCTATTACTTTGTTAAGTAATACTTCCTTAGGTTATTACCTTCAGAACTTACTTTAAATCAGTTTGAGTCTACTTGATGCATGCTCAATAGAAATGATTAAGACCCTTTTTGTGTTAACCCTTGGCATAAATGACCTACCTTTTGTATTATCCCTTGCTATCCCCATTGAGCCTTAACCTTTTGTTTCTTGAAAACGTCTAAAATTTTAAAACCTTAAACATCATTTACCTACCCATTCATAAGCTTAGTAGAGTATTAAGTAATACATTAGTTGGGATCATTATGAAAATTTTACTGAGATGAGTTGAGTATATTTCTGCCTATGGATTACAGTGTATATAGTGCTATTTTGATTCATAGTTCTTCTATGTATTTAGAAAAAAGAAGAAAAATGAAAAAAAGAAAAGAAAAGAAAAAAGAAGAACAAGAATATTAGTTATATTTGTATATCTCGGAGTTATGTTTTGTTATCCCATTTTATCCACTTTTTAATTTACGAACACTTGTGTTAATTTTTTCCCTCTCTACCCACCTTAAACCTTACCATATTACAACCTTTAACAAGTCCTTTTGATCTATTTATGCATGCAATCATTGTAGAGTAGAATTGGTGTATTAGCAAGCCTATGGTAGTGTAGTTTCCTATAGAAAGTTCAAGCAAAACACTAACCATCAAACACTTGAGAGAAATGAGTGAAAACTATTAGGAAGATTCATTTTACATCTATAGTTGCCTTTTAGTGATGGTGCCAAATTTTGAATTTGCTTATGTACACTAATGAAAAAGTAGTCATGATACGTGTATTAACTTGATATTTGAGTTGGCTTAAAATTGAGGAATTTTATGCTTTGATCTTTGTGAAAATGAAGTGATAGAATTGATTGGTTGTATTTATTTTGCTTAAGGGCAAGCAAAGATTTAAGTGCAGGGATGTTGATAGTTGTGCATTATTCTATGTTTTTCTAAGTAATTCGCATGTGTTTTCTTGCATAATTGTTGATTTGTTATAGTTTAGGATTCATTTTGTATATTTTCATTTAGTTTGATTTCCATTATTGTTCTTTTATGTTTGATGTTAATTTAATTTAAGAATTGATTATTTTTATGTAGGAATGAAGATGGAACAACTTGGAGATTAGGCTAGAGACCCAAGAGGAGAAAAAAAGAGGAGACTCTCTACTGCAAATCCCCATAATCGTGGGAATTATAATCCGAGTCATTATGCAGGACTTCATTAAACTTAGGGTTTCTAGACTATTAAAAGAGAATTAAGCCTCCATGATCAAAGGAGACGAAACCCTGCTGTAGAAAAAGCCTCCTTGAGTGAAGAACACAAGTTTTTAGCCTTGAGGAAGGATTGAAGTCAAGGATTATCATCAAGATTAGGGAAAATAGCACATCAACATCCCAAAATTTCAGATTTTGACAAAGAAGAGAAGAAGTTTCTTTTATTCAATTTTTTGTGTTTTTCTTTCTTCTAATCTTTATAAGATGGATTATTTATGTGTTGATGATGTTATGGAGACCATGAGTAGTTGATTTGGTTTCAAGGATTGCTTCTTAACTATTTTGTTAAAACTCTTATTTTATTGAATTGAATGAAAATTTCTTTGATAATTGTTGATTTTATTTGTTATCTTGCAACAAATCAAGAGAGTGAGTAAGATTATTTGTGTAGGATTGTACAACGAGAGTTGTCAACCTATAGACTTGCAATCATCACGTTAATTGATTAGTTAAAAGAGAGGTCTCGGTGAATTCAATTGATCACCCATAGGATAGTTTAATAACTAGTTGAATTGGTGGAGTCAATGGGTAGGTTGGGAGATCGTTCATCTGATTCCATTTAATTTGATTAGGGACAATTAATTACATCTTGAGAGAGGGTAGTTAATACATTCGGAAATCTTAGGTGAGACACAATTTGATTAATAAAATAGGAGGGAAGACAAAATATGGAAAAATTAATCTCTAGTCTTTAGATTCTTGAATTCCTTTTTTTTCTGTATTTTGGTATTGTTTAGTGTTCATTATTAGTCTTTTAAGTTTAATTTAATTTTCTAGATTATTTTTATTAAAAAATTTCGTTTCTTAAACGAAGTCTGATTTGAATTAAGTGGTGTCTGGGCATCAATTCCTTTGGGATCGATATCCGCTTTTAATTATAAGTCACGACCCGTACACTTGCAGTTTTTGAGCGTAAAATGAGTAATTTGTGTTGCATAATTACAATCAACAAGGTTCCTGTAAGAGAAAATGTATTTCTTATGATTTTATTTCCTTTTGAGAATAATACTGTTAATTGTACAAGGAAATAAATTCAATTTAAAATTTGAAATATTATATAGTTATCATCAAAATCGTTAATCATAAACCTTAAGCTAACATAAATTTCTTGACCTATTGAAACAACTCTAAGATAACTTACCTCTTGTTAAAGCTTTTGTGTAGCTAACAAAACATATGGAACCTTTGAAAGAACTACTATCAAACAAGGAGAAATTGGTGAAGTGGGAGACTACTACATTGAGCGAAAGGAGCTCAAAAGATAAGAAAAGCAAATTACCATATAAGGAAATAGATCCAAAGATTTTCTTTATTTTTTGTGAAATTGGTAGTTTAAAAATAAATAAGGCTTTAGCATTTTCGTTGTTTGAGAAATTGTGAACAGGAAAAGTTAAACCAAATAGGATAAGTGTGCAACTAACTGATAGATCAGAAAAATATCTTCGGACAATTGTAGAAGATTTGCCAGTTAACGTTAATAAGTTTATATTCCCAACTGATTTTGTGATTCTTGACATAAAGGAGGACATACAAGTGCATCTAGGCCTCAGTTGACCCTTTTTAGTGGCTGGTAAGTCAATAATAAATGTTGACAAAGACAAGTTAACATTAAAGGTAGGGGATGAAGAGTTCGTTTTTAGAGGGTCTAATGTCATCATTCATGCCCTTAAATTTATAGGTGTTATTGAAGCTAATGACTCTTGTCCTGATATTTTGCATAATTCTACACTTAAAGGTCTACCAAAAACTTCGTAAGTTCAAGGAATAAACCATTTACCTCTGACAATACTTTTTTTTAATTTTGGCTAATTCATTTTTTTTAAAGAGCTAGCTTACCACGAATGTGCTCATGGACAATAAGAGTAAAAATAGAGTTTATACTTTGAAATCTAAGACAATTAAACACACTATAGTTGAAAAGGTTTTATCTCTTCATGAATACATGCGAAATTAGGACATCCTCATTTTAGGAAAAGCTAGTCATATTATCAAAATAATAATTTTTCATGTTTTTTCTCTAATAAAGAGCCATGTTCCTTTTATTTCCAAAGAAAATTGACTTATGTTCCTTTAGCTAGTGTTGAATACATAAGTAGTGGTCGATTTGATATTGTACATTCTGAGGTATGGGAACTGCTCCTACTATGTCTATTTTAGGTTATGGATATCTTATTTTTTTTATAGATGATTTTACACGTTTCACATGGATAAAATAAAAATGATTTCTATTCCATATTTTTGTCTTTTGAGCAAAATATTGATGCCAATTCAGTTTCAAAATTAAGGCATTTCATTCGGATTAGGTGGGGAGAACCAAAAATTACACAAATATTTCTCCGCTTTGAAGATTATACATAGTGTTGGCTACATATATAAACATTAGCAAAATTGCACCACTAAAAGGAAAGTTCTTTATGCTGTTGATACTAGTACAACATTGCTATCTCAATCTAATATGCCTTTAAAATTCTAGAATTTTTCTTTTTCTATGGCTATCTCGTGTATTAATGTGTTACCAAAAAAATTTCTTTATGACAAGTCCTCATCTTCTATTTAAAACTATTCCCAAATTATACTTCTATACATCCTTTTGGTTATGCCATTTATCCTCCTCTTCATCCCTTTAATCATCACAAATTTGCTTTTTGTACTCATCCATATATATATATATATATATATATATATCCACCGTCTTCACTATTGCAACTCAACCTTCTCCTTCATCTCCATCCTATTATCACTAGGATTCCATCCTCTCATCATTTCAATTATTAAATCCATTAATTAGATTTCGTTGTTGACCTCAGTCATTATCCTCAAATTGTTTCCACTAGTACTGCACCTTCTATTCATATCCATTTTAATAATATCTCATCTTGGTCATTCCCATAGCATGTAGCTTTGTCCCACCATTATTTCTAAATGACATGCCTATTCTACACAACTTATAAACACCTAAACTACCTACAAATTGAACCTCATACATTTGGCCAAGCTAAAATGTTTTAAGAGTGGAAAAAAGTCATGTTTAATGAAATTGTAGCTTTACACACCAATCAAATTTGGACATTAGTCACTCGTTTTAAAGATACAAATTTGATCGCCAATAAGTAAGCATTTCAAATCAAGCGCACAATTGATGGGAAAATATATCACTATAAAGTGTTTCTAGTTGTAAAGGAATGCAAATAGTAAGATGGAGTTGATTATTTAAAAACATTAAACCTTGTTGTTAAGGAAACTACAATCCATACAATACTTGCTCTTACAATTTCTTATGGCTAGTCGATTAGACAACTGGATAATTCAAATGCCTTTCTTTACAGTTATTTTAATCAAGAAATCTTTAAGGAGCAACCAAAGACTTTCATGATGTTGCAAAGTCAAACTATATGTTTCATTTACATAAGTCATTTTATGGCCTCAGATAAACCCCATATGCTTAGTTTCATCTCCTCACAAAATTTCTCCATGAACTCAGGTTTCAATCTTTAAAAGAAGATACTTCATTTTTCATCTTAACTTTTGAGACTCATAAAATTATTTGTTCTTGTTTATATGAATGACATTCTTGTTATAGGTTCAACAGAGAGTCATGTGCTATGGTTTATTACTCAAACACGGCCTGTTGATTCAAGATTGAAACATTGCTCTAAATAGTGATATATTAGGTGGTTCTTTTGTTTTTCACAAAGCTAGGTGCAGATGTCCATATTATACCTATATGTCACTACAACAAACAACGTTTTTAGTGACAATTTTAATCATCGCTAAAGAAGGAAAAATCGTCGCAATTACTAATGTGCAACGATTTCATTTTGTTGCCCAAATTGTCGCCGAATCCTGGTAGCAAAATAACATAGGCAATGTTTAACAGAAGTCGTCGCGAAAACATTTTTGAGACAAATGGATTTTGTCAGAAAAATGTATTACTGACGATTAAAAGAAACGTCGGTAATAGTTTTGCCCAAGGTTTATGTTTGGTAGATAAAAGTCTTTTCCCACGAAAACTTTTGCATCAGTATTTATTTTTAGTGACAATTTTATTTTAGTAGCAAAAAACTTTTAGCTACTAATTCATCCTATAGGCAAATGTTTTTAAAGACATTTTTTAAACGTAGTTAAAAATATTTTGTGACCAAGTATGTTTGGTCGCTAATATTGTTTAGTGACGATTTATTTTTTGTAGCAAAAAAGATTTAGCTACGAAATTTTTGTTGTAGCAAAAACTTTTTGTCGACATTTTTTATAGTAGTGAATTAGTTTTTGTGACAATTTCATTTGATAGCTAATAGTATTTAGTGACTAAATGTAATTTTTAATTTAATAATTATTATAAATTTTATACACAAATTTATTTAAATTTATTACAATTTTAAGACTTTTTTGATGAATTATTTTTGATAGCTTGTATTATTTAGTAACAAATTTTAATTTTGAAATTTATAATTATTATAAT
>JAOQMS010044250.1:0-10587 GCA_027563885.1 Erythroxylum longipes | reverse complement strand
AATTCATATTTCCCTCCCTGTTGCCCTCATCCCCTCCTGAATTATGGGGATTGCCTTCTGAATTTTGAACATTGATTTCTTGATTCACGAACCTTCCATCCTCATCCCGTCTTCCTCCTTTTCTGCCTAACACCTTACCGGAAGAACTACCAGCAAAAGAGGAATCATCTCTGAGCTACTTCGCACCGATAAGATTATTATTCCTTCTTCCCCCATCACGAAGATGTGGCCCAAACCTCCTTGGAACAGCAGCACCATTAGCTTGAACAAGCAGATGACAAAAATTTTCACTATGACTAATAATCCCACATAAGAAGCGAAAAATGGGGATCCGTTCATAAACAAAATTGACATTTATCCATTCATTTGTTATCTCCTTCTTCAATCGAATGGATTCTTTGATTGGTTTTCCAATATCAAACTTCACCCTAATTCTCCAATACTCACGCCATTTCTTCTCATAGTTATTTAGGTCCGCTTCAACAAAAGTACCAATCATATTTCCTAAACACTGCACCACTTTGTCAGATTTAAAACCAGATTTTAAACCAAACACCTTCACCCATATATACATATGATTCAGAGGGACATCACATGGGTGATGATAATCTCCTAGCTTCTCCATGAGCAAAGTTTGATTATTAAAAGTTTAAGGACTCATATCAAGAATTCGATGCATATCGACAGCATGATAAAATTGAAACACATAAATGCCGCCATTAATCTCTTTTATCGACATCCCCATGACTGGCTTCATAAGAGCAGCCAGAGTATGCTTCATTGCCGTAAAATTTACTAGTCGTTCAGTAAGGAACCGACCAACAACACATAAAGAGGCATCATCCACCTCCTCCCTAATCTCTCCTTCAGCAAAAATAATCTCTTCCTCATCCACACCACCAAGATTTAAACTAGCCAAATCCTTAGAAACCTGATCCGCATCCATGGTAGACATAATCAGAATATGACGAATAAAGCCTTTAATAAGAGAACCACACCATTTCAAAAGATAAGACAAAGGATACAAACTATCTTACATGATACCATTTGATATGAAATAGATATTTTCTAAGCCCATTTTTTTGATTAATCTTAATAGAGAGATTTAGTTCTTTAGCTTAAGGCTTTTCCACTTTTTTTTGGTTTTAAAATTAACAAATAAATAATAAAAAATTTTAGGCATCAAGTAGAGACACATGAAGACATCTTAGAGTGAGAATGAGACATTTGAAGAGTTAAATGCTAAGAAGAGAGAAAAAGAACGATCATGGACGATGTATATTATAGGGAGCAATGGACACTTGTGGATTTCAATGATCCCCAATTTAATTGGGGAAATCATCATCCTTATATAACCCACACACTTCAGGGTGGCAGAACCACCTAGATTTCTATTGGTCCAATAATGCAAGTACTCACATAGGACATTAAGACCTATTTGAATTTCAATATGATGAATCCAATTTATGAGATTCTAAGCTGGACAAAATCATGGATAAACTCACGGATATGGAAGAGAATCAGAAGAGATTGAAAGAGAAGTTTAAGCAAGTAGCAAAAGATCATGACTCTTCTATTCACAATCTAGAGGTTCGAATAGATCAGCTTTCTAGGAAAGTTTGTAAGGAAAGTATGAAAAACTGTCTGTGCAGCATGAAAATAAATTCAATAGAACCATGTCAGGCTATCACACTTAGGAATGGGGTAGAGCTAGAAGAATTAGTGAGAAATCAAGTTAAAACCGACCTTAGAGAAGACTAAGAAATCAAGATAGAGGATGAATGTTAACCCTTCCTTTTATTCACCAGTTCTTAATATACCATATTTGAACATCGACAAATCTTGGACAAATGTCCATGAAGAGACCCCTATCTTTCAGATTAATGATGGCCAAGTGACATTCAACATGAATGATGCATTAAAGAATTCGAAGGAGAGTAGCCCATTTAGGATAATTGATGTGCTCGAATGTTATGATGTATAAGAGGATGAAGAACAGACGTCAACAAACATCGAGTTTGAAGAAGCGATAAAAGTCTCTGTTCTTGAAGCAGAAGAAGCAGTGGAGATGAAGGCGATTAAGGAAAAAGAGAGCAACTCACCTTCTTACAGGACAAACTGTTGGACTCAATGGAAGATTAAGGGAGTTACATTATTTCCTGTTTTGTTGACAGTTCACTTGAAAGGACATTATTGAGCCTAATTGGTTGTTATAATGTTATCAACATCGTCTTGCTGATTATGTCGCAATTTGTAGCTCATTTACAGGCTACAAAACTGATATTGAAAGAAAAGGGTGGAAGTAAGCCACTCATAATTGATCCCGACTGAGCTTCCAAGGAAAGAGCGTTGAGCTACTAACATTAAAAGAAGCGCTGCATGGGAGGCAACCTATGAAAAATTAGTTCCTTTGATTATTTTTGTTAGAATGTTTGAAATTATGTAGTTAGGATTATTTTGTTTTTGAATAAAATCAAGAAGGAATAAGATTTCAGGACAAAGTGGATGATTGAGCAAGCAAGTAAAAGAGAGGTGAAGAATCCACGAAAGAATTCAGAAGTGAATTCGAAAATAATGTGAAAAGAGTAAAAGAAGAAAAATAAAGTTGGTAGAAAACATCGTGGCCTGTGACTGGGCAAGAAGGGAAGGACGTGTTTTTAAAGAGAAATTTTACCATTTTACCCTCCAACCACCTTTATATTCATTTCTAACTTCAATTTTTCATTCACTTTCACTTTTACTTTATCTCTCTTAAAACCTACAAAAGCTCTCACATCTTTGTACAAATTTTCAATCCTCTAATTTCTTCCAAATTATACCTAATTCTCAAGAAATATGTCGCGTATTAAACAATCAGCCAAACAGGAGTAATCAGGACGAAATCAAGTTGCAAGACATGGGAAAAGAAACAAAGCAATAGACTTTAGAGCACCCTTTCCGATCTACACAGAGGAGGAAGGTATTCGTTTCCAGTCTTTAAATGCTAGACAAATAGTAGTTCCCAAATATTTCGATTTTGAAACACGCGATAGGTTAGAATTGCGCGATAGGGTAGAAAACCTAGCTGAAAGAATCCAGTGGGCCCAATTTATACGTTTTCGATATTCCTTTACTTAATGCCATTAAACAAATCCCTTGTTATGCTAAATTTCTTAAGGAAATCTGCACTTCAAAACGAAAATTGAAAATTGATGAGAAAGTGTAATTGGGAGAAAATGTTTCAGCCATACTGTAGAAGAAAAAGCTACCATTTAAATGTTAAGACCTAGGTAGGTTCACTATTCCCTATAAAATTGGTGATTTGAGAATTGAAAAAGTTAAGTTAGATTGGGGTGCATCAATAAATATCATGCCTTGTGATGTTTATAAGTCCTTAAACATGAGGCCTCTTAAAGAAACTAATGTAGTGATTCAATTAACAGATCGTTCAAATGCTTATCCAAAGGGCGTGTTAGAAGATATTTTAGTTCAAATGGGTGAAATGCTTTTCCCTGCTGATTTGTATATTTTATAGATGTATCTTCTTCAACTCCAATTTTATTTGGAAGGCTATTCTTGAAAACCACTAGAACGAAAATTGTTGTTCATGATGGATCATTAACTATGTAATTTGATGGTGAATTGATTAAATTCAATATATACAATACCATTAAATACTAGATGATGAACAACCTGTTATTTTTGTGGATTTTATTGACACTTGGGTGTAGGAAAATTCATCACTAAATGGAAGAGATGAACTTGAGATAAATTTGGAGATGGCAGATGCGTTACAGTGGTAAGCAATTACAGAGATGTTATTGCCCAACCACGAACTTGAAGTTCTATTTTGCCATTTGGAGAAAACCAAGCAATTAATGAAGCAATTGCCTTATGTGGAGTTGTCCCGAAATAGCTCCAAGCTACTGCCTTCACTAATTCAACCACCTACGTTGGAGTTGAAGAGTTTGTCTAACCATCTAAAATACATATTTTTGGGTGAACAAGATACACTACCTGTTATTATCTCAAATAAGCTCACTCTTTTGCAACCAAATCAGTTGATTCAAGTGTTATGACAACACAAGGAAGCCTTCGGATGGACAGTGGCTGATTTAAAAGGCATTAGTCCCACCATTTGTATGCACCGAATCTTGATGGAAGATGAAGACAAGGAGGTAAGGTAACATCAACGTCATTTGAATCCACCCATGATGGAAGTAGTGAAAAAGGAAATCTTGAAGCTTATTGATGTTGTAATTATTTACCCCATTTCATATAGCAATTGGGTAAGTCCAATCCAGATAGTTCCAAAGAAAACTGGTGTAACTATAATAGAAAATAGTGATGGTGAGTTGATACCCAATCGTATTCAAAATGGGTGGAGAGTTTGCTTAGATTATATAAAGCTAAATTCGGTTACTAGAAAAGATCATTTTTTGCTTTCGTTTATTGATCAAATGCTTGAAAGACTTCTAAGTAAATCTTATTATTGCTGTTTAGATGGTTGTTTAGGGTATCACCAGATTTTGGTTGCACTAAAGGACCAAGAGAAAACAACCTTCACATGTCCATTTGGCACCTTTGCCTACCGAAGAATGTCATTTGGGTTATGTAACACACTGGCGACATTTCAAAGGTGTATGGGAAGTATTTCTCTTCAATTTCCTTTCATCTTTTTTTTTCATTAGTTTCCATATCTCTCTAAATAAGGTTGACATAAATTGTGGTTAGAATGCTTGCTTACATTTATGATGGGTGAAGATATGAGAGGTTTTTGTTGTTTATTTTGGGTTTATGAAGAAAAACTCAAAAGGTTTAACAAAGGATATTGAATTGGGTTGACTTTTTAAGCTAAAGGGTTAAAACAAAGATGGCCTTTATCATTTTTGTGCACGCATGTATAGATGTGATTTCAAGTCGATTCCAAGCAAGTTCTAGAGAAAAATTTACCTTAGAAGATAATCACACATCAAGGAAATACATATTGATATAGATGTTTTAATCTTTTAGGCCCAAAAACTCACAGGTTAATGCAGTTCACCATAATTATACACCATGTTTAATCATATGATTGTCGAACCTTGACTAAGTGTATACACTTGTATTTCTTAACTAAGTGGCATCTATTGTCCTAAAAATAAATTTAACTCAAGTTATGCACACTACTTAAGTCATTAAAAATGGAAGTCTAGAAAGTGTCGAAGTTGGCTAATCAATTGTAAACAAGTCAATATTCATTCAAAAATTTTCAACAAAGATTCCTAACTATTAGTTATATGGAACATACCCCACCTCCACTCCTAATCCATACATTGTCCCCAATGTAATGACATAAAATAAAAGAAGATAAAATAGAAAAGAGGAGAGAAAAGAAAGCTTCACTGTAAGTTGATTGTCGAAATCATGGGGTTGGTGGGTAAGGAGGTTGGAATCCTTAATGCACCCAATATGCTATCAAATTATTCTCCATTTGGTGCATTTGGCATTCAAGTCGAGCTAAACAAGCGTCCAAATTATCTTGGGGAGGTTGGCTACTACTCAGGGTATCTGGGACAACCTGACTCTTTATGGTTGGACATAGGTTGGAAGGGATAGCTGGACCCGAGTGAAGGATATCCTTCCATGACTCATGTCCACGATTCCCATCTTGCACAAACATTCCATATCCAAAGGTTCTATGGCACAAGCCACAATCATGTCAGTATTTTCAGGGTCCAATAAATTCAAATTAACGACTAATTGAGTGATATAGGACCCTAATATTAATGGTTTGGATTTCTTGTTTGACACATATTGAAATTGCGTCAGAAACCAAAAACTCAAATTAACAAGAACTTATTTGTTCATACACCATAAAAAATAAAATTCAGCCTTAAAAAGTGTACCCTTAGAATCCCGATGCCTTGATAAATTGTACGTTAAGAGTCGATGTATGATTTTGAAAATAGGATTTTTAATATGCAATTTTAGATGCTCTAGCATTATATGGTTGAGGGTAGACAGACCATTGAGTCCACAATTCAGATGCATGAAAATCACTATGATAATCGCAGCGGGAACTTATAAATGGTTCATTTTTAATATCATCAACTAATATAAAACCAATAGCCACGTTAAATTCAGCAACATATAACGCAAATTCCTTTCCTATAAGTCTAAATTCAACAATTCCTTCCGTAAACAAGTCGAATTCTTCATAAGAATTAAATTGAAAGGTGCTGTAAAATTCTCTTATTAATTCTGCATAAACAGGACAGTCAACTTTTACAAACGCATTATAACAAATTTGTCCAACCAATTGCTCAAAAGAATTACGAATTTGTAAAGCTTTAAAAGTGTCGGTCAGAACATACTTACAGGGGTAGATTTTGCATTGGCTTAGTTGTTGAAATCTTTGGTTGTCCTCTGGCAGTTGAAAAGAAGTGAAATGTTGCGTAAATGAAGGTAAGAGGAAGAGATGAATGAAAGTGTAAAGGTGAAAATGTGTTGGGCGGTAAAATGACGGTGGGTAGTAGGAAAGGAATTTTTTAATTTTTTATAATTAAACTAGAATAGAAAATATTAACAAGTGAAAATACTAAAGGGAATGGAATAAAATTGACAGTTGACACAAAACAAATTAAAAAATTGAGAAATACTGAAAATAGAAACAAAATAGAACATGAAGTTTTTGGGGGTGCCCCCAAATGCGCTTCTTTTAAGTTGTTAACTAGACGTATTCACCGACTTACCTGATTAGAGATAGATTGGGGCTACCAGCTCTATCTCTTCCACATTCTCGACTGGAGAATTCTTATAGTATGGTTTCATACGGTGTCCATTAACCTTTAAACACCTTGGAAGTGTCTAAACTTTGAATTTCTACCACATCATGAGAAAATACATTAGTAAAAATAAATGGTCCAAGCTAGCGAGATCATAATTTTCCTGAAAATAACCTTTGAATGATAAAGAAGAACTTTTATCCTACTGAAATTGCTTCCTAAGCATCATTTTATCATGAAAAGCTTTAGTTTTTTACTTATAAATTTTTGCATAATAAGTCTCATTATAGATCTCTTCCAACTCTTGCAATTGCAACTTCTTATTGTTACTAGCCTCTACTAAATCCATGTTTGACTGCTTCACAGCCTAGTAGGATCTATGTTCTATTTTCACAGGCAAATGACAAGGTTTACTAAAAACTAACTTCTACAGCGACATGCCTATTGGAGTTTTGTAAGCAGTTCGATACGCCTACAAGGCATCATCCAGACGTAAGCTCCAATCTTTTCTGTTTGGATTCACCACTTTTTTCAAAATTGATTTGATTTCTTAGTTGGAGACTTTAGCTTGTCCACTCATTTGCAGATGGTATGCAGTTGAAATATGATGTGACACACCATGTTTCATCAATGTTCCAACAATTTTATTGCAGAAATGAGTTTCTCTATTGCTAATCATAACTCGAGGTATTCCATACTTGACAAAAATGTTAAATTTGAAAAAATTGACCACAACCTTAGCATCATCTGTATGAGTAGCTTGCGCTTCTATCTACTTTGACACATAATCCACGGCTAGAATGATATGTCTTACCAAAAGATGAAGGAAAAGGACTCATCAAGTCAATTCCCCATATATCCAAAATTTCACATACCAGGATATTTGTAAGTGGCATTTGATCTCTTCGTCCCAGACTACCTATTCTTTGGCAACGATCATAAGACTTACAAAACATGTAAGTATCATAAAATAATTTGGGCCAAAATAAACCACATTTAAGAATTTTACGAGTTGTTCTTTTAGGTCCAAAGTGTCCCCCCATAAAGATGAATGGAAAAAATTTAATATGGAAGGAATTTCATCATCTGCAACACACCTTCTAATTATTTGATCAGCGCAAAATTTCCAAAGATGAGGTTCATCTCATATGTAATATTTGGCTTCTTGTTTAATTTTATCCTTTCAGCTCTAGATAAATCACTAGGTAAGGACTTAGTCACCAAGAAGTTTACTATGTCAACATACCATGGAATTACTTGTTCGATTGCAAAGAAACTTTCATCCGAAAATTCATCTTGGAGAACTTCAGATTTATTGGTTGGAGTGATCCGGCTGAGATGATCGACCACCAAATTTTTAACTACCTTTTTGTCACGTATTTCCAACTCAAATTCTTGTAGGAGTAAGATCCACCAAATCAAACTTGGTTTTGCTTCTTTCTTAGTCACCAAATATTTCAGAGATGCATGGTCTGAATAAATGATCACCCGTGTACCCCATAGGTAAGACCAAAATTTTTTCAGCCCAAAAAATATAGCCAAAAATTCTTTCTCCGTTGTGGAATAATGCTTTTGAGCATCGTTAAGTATCATGAAGGCATAGTAAATGACATGAGGTATTTTGTCCACTTTTTGGCCCAAAACTACTCCAACTGTATAATCCGAGGCATCACAAATTAATTCGAAAGGAATGTCCCACTTTGGTGGCTGAATTATTGGGGCTGTAGTTAGTCGTCCCTTTAGTTCATCAAATGCAATCTTGCATGGCTTATTAAAATTAAATTTCACGTCTTTTTGGAATAGTCTACACATGGATTGCGCAATCTTCGAAAAATCTTTGATAAATTGCTGATAGAAACTTGCATCACCAAGAAAAGAGCGAACTTTCTGTACAGTTGCGGGGTAAGGTAAAGATCTGATAACATCTATCTTAGCCTTATCGACCTCGATTCCCTTAGAAGAGACTGTATGGCCCAAAATTATGCCTTGATGAACCATAAAATGACATTTTTCATAATTTGAAACCAAATTAGTCTCAATGCAACGTTTAAGCACTTTCTCGAGGTTGATAATGCATGTTTCAAAAGATTCTCCATAAACTGTAAAGTCATCCATGAAAAATTCCATACAATCTCCCACAAGATTAGAGAAAATACTTACCATATACCTTTGAATGTTGTTGGTGCGTTACACAACCCAAATGGCATTCTTCTATAAGCAAAGGTGTTGAATGAACATGTGAAAGTTGTTTTCTCTCCGTCCTTTGGTGCAACCAAAATCTGGTGATAACCTGAATAACCATCTAATTAGCAATAGTGAGATTTACCTGTAAGTCTTTCAAGCATTTGATCAATAAACGGAAGCGAAAAATGATCTTTTCTAGTAACTGAATTTAGCTTCCTATAATCTATACAAACTCTCCACCCGTTTTGAACGTGAGTGGGTATCAACTCACCATCAATATTTTCTATTACAATTATCCCATTTTTCTTTGAAACTACCTAGATTGGACTTACCCAATTGCTATTTGAAATGGGATAAATAATTCCAGCGTCAAGAAGCTTTAAGATTTCCCTTTTTACCACTTCCATCATGGGTGGATTCAAATGATGTTAGGGTTGCCTTACCTCTTTGGCTTCATCTTCCATCAATATTCGGTGCATACAAATGGTGAGACTAATGCCTTTTAAATCAGCCACCGTCCGTCCGAAGGTTTCTTTGTGTTGTCTTAACACCTGAATCATTTGATTGTCCTGTAAAAGAGTGAATTTATTTGAGATAATAACAGGTAACGTATCTTGCTCACTTAAAAATATGTATTTAATATGGTTAGGCAAACTCTTTAGCTTCAACGTGGGTAGTTAAATCAACGAAGGTAGTAGCTTAGAGCTGTTTCAGGATAGCTCCACATAAGATAATTGCTTCACCGATTGCTTGGTTTTCTCCAAATGGCAAAACAGAACTTCAAGTTCGTTGTTAAGCACCAACGTTTCTATAATTGATTGCCACTACAACACATCTCCAATCTCCAAAATTGTCTCAAGTTCATCTCTTCCATTTAATAATGAATTTTTCTGCACCCAAGTGTCAATAAAATCCATAAAAACAATAGGTTATTCATCATTCGAAATTTTCATGGTATTGTATATATTGAATTTAATCAATTCACCATCAAATTCGATAGTTAATGATCCATCATGAACATCAATTTTTGTTTTAGTAGTTTTCAAGAATGGCCTTCCAAATAAAATTGGAGTTGAAGAGGATACATTATCACTCCCCATCTGCAAATATAAAAATCAACTGGAAAAAGCATTTCACCCACTTAAACTAAGATATCCTCTAACACGCCCTTGGGATAAGGATTTGAAACGATCTGCTAATTAAATCACCACATTAGTTTCTTTGAGGGGCCCTATGTGTTGGACCGGAGCCCAACTATTCGGAATATCAAAAGATGTGAATGTATTTAAGATGTTAGGCCCTGAAGACTGCGAGGTTCAAATCGAGATGAAAGCAGCAGTGTCTATAATGGTGGTCTTCATCGCGGCAAAACTATGGTAAGTACCACTAAGGACCTTTCGGAAAAAGTTCGCCGCGGCGAGAATTCGCCATGGCGAGATGCTTGACTTCGCCGTGGCGAAGTTACCAAGATCAGAGAAAATACCCTTTGGGAAAGGTTCGCTGCAGCAAAACCCTCCATTTCACAACCCAGAACCCAAACATCCAACATCTATCACTAACCATTAAACATAACTTAATACACATACACATACAATCTTCCCACAAAACCATTTACAACTCAACAAAAAGATCAATACAAACATATGCAAAGAACTTC
>JAOQMS010044248.1:0-10590 GCA_027563885.1 Erythroxylum longipes | reverse complement strand
TATTATTTAATGTATAAATGAATATTGTGTAATTTAAAATTTTGTAATAAAATTATAAATATTTAAATTTTGAAATGTATTAGAAAGGAATTAACTAGGTTAAAATTTGTTAATGTGATAGGATTATAAAAATTATGTAACTTAGAATATTAAAAACGAACAAGTAAAATTTGGCAGTAAAAATTTGGAATAAAAAATAGAAAATGGATAATGTAGTGTGTTTGTTATAAATGGATAAAATATAGAAAGTATTATAATATGTAAGTAAAAATTTAAGACCATACAGCCCTGAGTCATGGGTGTGACTTATGAAGTCACGCCCGTGACACATAATCAATTTAAAATTTTAATTGTAAATTATAAATAAATATTTTAAATTTAAATTTTGTAAATATTTTAATTAATTAAAATAAAGAAAAAAACAAGGTAACACCCTTCAGTGTCTTTAGAATCTCAAGTTAACCTAAGAATCAGGACGGTTTTCTCATCTTCTCGTTCCACTGAGATTTGTTCATGGTCGTTCTCTCATCTTCTCCTTCGACTGAGATTTGTTCTCCGGTGAACAATAGTTGAAAAACCCAAGTGTCAGAATCTTTCTTTTCTTCAGATCTAAAGTTAAGACTTCAGATCTTGAGTTGGGTCGTTGCCATCTTCTTTGTTTTGTTTTGCGATTTATGCAGCATTTAACATCGTTATGCCTTCAAGATCTAGAAAATTTAAGGAAACTATCCTAACTGAGGTCGAAGGGCATAATGCTACAAACATTGCAACTAATTATAATACCCCTTTTCCCATTTTTTCGAACGAAGAAGGTGTTAGGTATGGTATTCTGAAGAATAAGATCATTCAAGTACCAAGATATTTTAATTTTGATGTGCTAGAACAAATAAGGCTGAAAGATAAATTCTTGACATTTTGTGAGAGAGGTAAATGGAAACAATTTGTGCATATTAATTACTTGTTTTTCCTGAACTGACACTAGAGTTTTTCACTTCTTTGAGGTTTGAGACAAGCAAACCTAAAAACATTTTGGTTTAGATTACGAGGCTAGGCTTATTGCTTAGATGAGAAGTTATTAGGACAACTATTTGGTTTTGCAAAGGCACAGGTAGAAGATGGCCATCAACTATTCTCATCTACTATTTATTGGAATTTTTTAACTGACTTGCCTGAGTATAACCCTCATAATGCATCAAATGCAAACATTCTTAGTCCGGAACGGTTGCTTTTACATAAATTCATGTGTTCTTCTGTGTTTGGGAAAAGTTAAAGTAACAAATGCTCTACTAAGGAGTTGTTTTTATTATGGTGCATTGATGAAAGGCATAAGCCTAACATGTTCTCTCATATTTCTTAAACTTTGATCTAATTAGTGGGAAGATAGGGACACACTTTAGGAATGGGGTATTTAGCCATTGCTTTGGATCAACATTTTCATATTGATCTTAATGAACTAACGATTGTTGCTTATGAGTATTTTGATGCACCATACTTAAAATGTGCGGAGATCATAGAACACCACAGTATAGAGCTCCGAGATCCTCAGGCACGTACGACAGTGAAGCATAGGTTTTCAAATGGAGCTTCAAGTTCCAGACTTGAATCTTTGGACTCATTTTCATCAAGTGAGGAGGAACAACAGCAGTAACCTAGTTGCGCCAGAGTTTACACATTCTTAGTCGAAAGCAACAGAAATACACAGCAGTAGCTCAATCAAATGAATCAGCAAATACAGAAGATAGCCCAGTATTTGCAATACATGAGCCACAAAATTCACAAGTCTTGGGAGATGCAAGGACTACACGTGCCATCTCTAACTCCATCGCCTTCTCCATCTCTATAAGTTTCCTCAACTCCCTATTTTACTGTTTTTTTATTTATTTCTTTAGATTGGTTACATTGTGGTATGTGTTTTAGGTTGCATATTAGGTTACTAGTTGTAGGTTTATCATTTTCCCTACGCTTCAATCTTTGAGATAGAAGTTGTTGCCTTCAAATTCTATCATAGTAATCAGAATTAGGTTTGAGTGGCAAGCTTTAAGATTTAATTAGGCCACTTAGATAGAAGGTGAACCATACGAATTGGCTTAAGTAGTTGGTTATATAAGCTTACTCTAAATTTGATATTTGAGTGATTAGGTTATGTGTAAAAACATGATGGTTTTTAATTTAAGCCTAGGTGAGTACTTGAGCCTATATGACTTTATTCCATAGTCATATCATTTCTTTGATTGTATGATAGTCACATAGGTAATACCCCTAGAACTTGCCCTGAACCAATTTAAATCTACAAGATGCAAGCTAATTAGAAGTGATTAAGCCCCTCGTTCTTTTAGCCCTTGACTTAAATGACCAACCTATGTCATTGTCCCTTATAAATCCCTTTAAGCCTTTGACCTTTTCTTTTTCTGGAAAACACCTCATTTTAAACCTCAAACCTCATTACCATACCCTATCATAAGGATTAATAGAGTGCTAAGTTTGCATTAGTTTGGAATTTTTTATTAAATGAGAAAGGCAAATAAAATCCTTTAAGCAGCTTTCTTTGTACTTCTACTGTTACAGTATATAAAATGTAGCTGCTAATGTTAGTTTTTATTTCTTTATTGTTTTGAAAGAAAAAGAGAAAAGACAAATTATAGTAGTGTTTTGTATGATGTTTTAGGGTTTGATTTGTTATGCATTTTGTGTTAAATTGAGTGTTAAGTATGCATTTAGGGCTTAATTAGATTAGTTCTTGTGTTTAAGTATTTTTTTTGGTTAGTTTGAATCTTTGAGCTTAAATTGTATATTTTTAGGTACCTTGATGTGTGTGCTAATGTTACAGGGTAAACAGGGAAGAACGATGAAGATTTGAAAAGTTTCGGGCCAAAACATACAGGCCACAATCGTGCATATTGGCCACGATCGTGACAGAAGAGAGAGAGCCAGAGGCAACCAGGCCACAATTGTGACAGAGAGCATCAAGGGAGGGACACGATCGTGCCCTGCATTAGGTTGATAGAAAAACTCAATTTTTAGGTAATTTTTCAGACCGTTTCAACCCTAAGTTTGACCTAGAGCTGCTACCGAATAAATAGAATAATACTAAGCAGCTACCAGTAGAGATTAGAGAGCCGAGATAGCTGCACAAATGGGAGATTCTATCAAAAATCTGAGGGAAAACCTAGATAGAGATCAATCGATTGATAAAGGAGATGAAGGAAGAGAGGCACAAAGATACTCTTGACGCAATGTACTTCCCGAAATAGGTGGTTTCCCACAGTCGCAACTCCGAGATCCATTTCGACAATATTTTCTAGTTTTTATTTCGATTTCAATTATGTATGGAATTTGAGATTGATTAGAATTATTTGTCGTTGAGTGTTGATTTTTCTGTTGAAACTCACCTTCGGGTTTATTTATTCTTGATATTAATAAAATTGATTTGATTGTGGTTTATTTCAATTTATTGTGATTCAATTTGATTCTTCATAACTGGTCAATAAACTGAGAGGGTGAGCCAATGAAAATCATCGATTTAGATTAACAAAAGTTAGGTAAATTGATAGGTAAAGAATTGAATCAAATTGGTATATTCATGTAACGAGAGATCGAGCACAAATTCCTGGTAGGTTAATAGACAACATTAGAACTAATTTAGGTTTTGGACAAATTGTGGATCGATAGATCGCAATTTTCATAATTTGAATTAGGTTTTATTAATTAGGGTTAAGAATTATAACTCGAGAGAGAGTAATTCACCCCAAAATCGTCTAGGCCCATTAAATCAAAATTTTCATAATTGAGTAGATTTTCTTTAATTTCGAATAGATTCCTCCTTCCTCTCAATTGGTCGCTTCTAGGTTGAAATTCAGATTATTTTTGTGAGTTTGCTTTTTTTTGTTCTTTGGGTGCTCAATTTCTCTTATTTGATTCTCAATTGATTTAAATTTCTGCATTAGTTGTTAATTTAGGTTTGCGAACTTAGCTGCTGTTAGATTTTAAGACTAGTTTCCTTCACCATGGGATCGAGACCTTAGGTACTACATGAGATCGACACCTTAGGTACTACGTGAACGACCCGTACGCTTGTGAAATTTACCGAGGTTATAAATAGTAAAACTTAGCACGTGCATAACGTTGCAAATAAGTTTTTGGTGCTGTTTCCAGGGAAGGCAACTTAGTTCTACAGTTTAAGGTGTTAGGATAGCTTTTAATTTTTTTTTTGTTTTTCATAGTTTTACGTAGGAATCGTGCTCTTGCATGAACACAAGAGTCACAATGGGTTTGAGTCACGAAATTGAGACTTTATATTTAGACATAATACGTTTAGAACGAACCCTTAGGAAAGCTTATCGAGAAGAAGAAGAAGAGTTCGAAAAGGCACAAATGGCTGAGGAATTCCAAAGAAACATAGATCAAGAAGTCAACACTGGTAGGCAATAATAGACCCTCATGGATTTTATGAGGCCAAGGTTCAATCCTGCAAATCAAGGAATGCCTAAACTGCCTGTTCAAGCGGTTTCTTTTGAAATCAAACCAGCCCTCCTGAACATGCTTCAACAGAACATCCAGTTCTATGGACTTGTAAATGAATACCCAAACGCCCACATCGTCAATTTTATCGAGATCTGTGATACTTGTCAGTACCACCAGATGTCGGAAGATGCTATGAGAATTAGACTGTTTCCCTTTACGCTTAGGGATAGAGAGAAGGCTTGGTATCATTCACTGAGCCTCGGTAACATTACAACGTGGGAACAATTAGTATGTGCCTTCTTAGATAAGTATTTCCCACTAGCAAAGACCACCAAAATTATTAAGGAAATTACAAATTTCCAACAAGGTGATCGGGAGTCCATTTATGAAGCGTGGGAGCGTTACAAGGAAATGTAGAGGAGATGTCCACACCACAATCTACCCAAGGAGTTATTACTGTAGACATTTTATAATAGAGTAAACCATAGATTAGAGGCACCATCAATGCAGCATCGGGAGGATCTTTAATGAGAAAGACGGTCGATGAAGCAGGAGAATTAATAGAGGATATGGCCAGCAATAGCTGCTTATGGGCTAATGAACATAGTAGGCAACCGACTAACTTTAGGGAGTAGAAGGGAGTTGTTGCTATCGATCAGATGATGAAAATGCAAGCTAAGAACGACAACTTGATGTAATAACTCAGTAATATGAAGGAGTCATCCTCAGTTACGGTAAAAGCCACGCAATTGAAGTACGAACTATGTGGCCAATTTGATTATGATACAGTGGACTACTTTTTGTAGAGAGAAGATAACCCAGAGCAAGTTCATTACATAGGAGCCCAATTTGGACGTGGAGGGGGTAATAACCCCTACTCCAACACATATAACCCTGGGTGGAAGAATCACCTAAATTTCTCTAGGTCTAACAACAACAATGGAGGGCAGTTCAGACCGTAAGGACAATCTAGCTTCCAATATGATAAAACAAGCTCGATGGATGCTAAATTGGACAAAATTCTAGATCAGCTTGGTACTTTAGATGATGAAGCTAGAAGATAAATTTGATCAAGTCACTAAGTGACATGCATCTTCCATTCATAATTTAGAAGACCAAGTTAGTCATCTGACAAATGCCTTTTCGATACAGAACTTTGGAAATATTCCTAGCACCTCAGGAAGAAATTCAAAGGAACAGCTAAAGGCTATCACACTTCGGAGTGGGAAGGAAATTGAACCGGCCACAAGGACAAGAGAGGATCCTACCCAGTCAATAGAGAAGAATCAATGAAAGGAGAAAGAAGTGGACATAAGCGAATACCCTCCATCCGTTGCACCTCCACCATATCAGCCCAAGGTACCTTTTCCTTAATAACTACAAAGAAGAAGTTAGATGAACAATTTACAAAGTTTGTTGAGAAGCTAAAGATGCTACAGATAAATCTCTCATTTGTCGAGGCATTAGAACATATGCCGAAATACATAAAATTTTTAAAGGATATATTATCTAAGAAGCATACTTGGGAAGAAAATCAGATGGTAGCCCTAACTGGCACTTGCAGTTCAATATTCATTAGTCAAATGCCTTCAAAATTGAAAGATTCAGGCAGTTTCACCATACCTTGTGTGGTTGGGGAATTGGAATTCACTAAGTGTTTGTATGATCTGGGAGCTAGCATCAATCTCATGCCTTTGTCAATATTCAGGAAGTTAGGATTAAGAGAGGTCAAGCCTACCTAGATGTTAATTCAATTGGTAGACCAATCCATTAAAAGACCATTGGTAATAGTAGAAGATGTACTGATGCAAGTGGACAAGTTCATTATTCTAGTATATTTTATAGTTCTTGATTTTGAAGAGGATAAGAACTGCCCACTGATCTTGGGTCGACCTTTTATAAATATAGTAAAGGCCATAATTGATGTTCATGAAGGTAAATTGACACTTTGAATAGGAGAAGATCAGGTTGAATTTAATATGAATAAGGCATTAAAGAATCTAGTAATGAGCAGTCCATGCATGAAGGTCGAAATATTAGACCACCAACTGTAAGAACAAATTGAGAGTTGCATTGCAGAAGTAAAGTTTTTGGAAGAAGAGGATGATAATGAACAATAGAATTCTGACTCTACAAGAGATGAGGAGATAGAGGGGATAGATGTTCCAGTGCATCAAGACAAATTAGTTCGGACTGAACCACCCAATCCACCATCCTTAGAGAAGCCTCTGACACTAGAGCTTAAGTTGTTACCTGCACACCTCAGGTATACCTTCTTGGGTAAATGTAAAACCTTACCAATAATAATCTCCAATCAATTGAGTGAAAAAAAGGAAAATAAGGCAGTGGAGGTTGTTAAGAAATGGATGAAAGCTATCGGATGGCAGATTACTAACATTTGAGGAATAAGTCTGAATGTTTACATGCACCGAATAAATTTGGAGGACGACTATAAAACAGTGCAGGAGCATCAACGAAGGTTAAATCCTAAAATGAAGGAGGTAGTCAATAAGGAAATCATGAAACTCCTCGATGCAGGGATAATTTATCCCATTTCTGATAGTGAGTAGGTCAGCCTGGTGTAATGCGTACCTAAAAAAGGAGGAATGATGGTGATAGAAAGTGAAAGTGGAGAAGTAATCTTTACAAGAACAGTCACAGGATGAAGAGTATGCATAGATTATTGGAAGCTTAACTCAGTGACTAAGAAGGATCACTTCCCTCTCCCATTCATAGACCAAATAATAGAAAGCGTAGCTGGCCATTCATTCTATTGCTTCTTAGACGAATATTTGGGCTATAATCAAAATTTTATCTACCTTAACGATTAGGAAAAAACCACATTCACGTGCCCTCATGGTACATTTGCATACAGAAGGATACCCTTCAGACTCTGTAATGCCCCAGCCATATTTCAGAGATGCATGATTTCAATTTTCAAGGACATGATAGAGGATATAATGGAGGTATTCATAGGTGACTTCTCATTTTTTGGAGACTCGTTTGAATTATGTTTAACTAATTTGGATAGAGTTCCTTAAAAGTGTGAGGAATCAAATCTGGTATTGAAAAGGGAGAAATGCCATTTTATGTTACAATAAGGGATAGTGCTAGGCCACAAAGTCTCACACCCAGGTTTCGAAGTCGACAGAGCAAAGACAGAGGTGATAGAGAAGCTTCCACCACCAAGTAATGTAAAAGGTGTGCGAGGATTCTTAGGTCATTCTAGGTTCATTCGTCACTTCATCAAGGATTTTTCACAGATTGCAAGACCTTTAACAAACCTCTTAGTCAAGGATGTACCCTTCGTATTTGATGATAAGTGTATGCCTGCATTTAATACTTTAAAGGAATTAATTTCATCAACAATTTTATCACTACCAGACTGGATGTTGCCGTTTGAAGTAATGTGTGATGCAAGTGACTAGGCCATACGTTGCATTTTGGGTCAACGCAAAGACAAGAAGTTGCATGCAATATACTATGCGAGTAAGACTCTTGTAGGACGCCAACTGAATTACACCACGACCAAAAAGGAATTACTCGCAGTAGTGTATGTGTGTGATAAGTTTCAATAATACCTTTTGGGATCAAAGGTGATTGTCTTCACCGTCCACGCAGCATTGAAATACCTTTTCAATAAGAAGGATGCAAAACCTAGGTTAATTTGATGGTTGTTACTACTGCAAGAATTCAATTTAGAAGTGAGAGATAAAAAGGGAGCTGAAAATGTGGTTACTGACCACTTATCCAGACTTGAGGGAGGGGAATGCCAGCCAAGCAATGATATTAATGAGAATTTCACTGATGAAACTCTGATGTTACTCGAGAGTTTGACTACACTTTGGTTTGCAGATATCGCCAATTATGTAGCCAGTGGTAAACTTCCCTCGGATCTCTCTTATCAGCAATGGAAGAAGTTCTTACATGATTGTAACCATTATATATGGGACGAACCAACCCTATATAGAGCTTGTGCATATGGGTTAATGCAATGTTGTGCTCCGGATGAGGAAATTTTAGACATCCTTAAGCAATGTCATGAGGGACAATATGCTGGACATTATAGAGCCAACAAAACAATGGCTTGGATACTAGAAAGTGGATTTTACTGGCCTCAACTATTTAAGGATGCACAAACTTACGTAACACAATAAGATCGATGTTAGAGGATAGGTAACATATCTAAGAGGGATGGCATGTCATTATCAAATATTCAAGAGGTAGAAGTCTTCGATGTCTGGGGCATTGACTTTATGGGTCCATTTCCATCTTTAATGGGCTAAAACAATAGCATCTCTAACCAATGATGGGAAAGTGGTGCAAAAGTTCATTAAACTGTTATTCAATCAGTTTGGAGTGTCACGTACAATAATAAGTGATGGGGGCATACATTTTTGCCACAAACCTTTCAATGCCCTCCACAAATGATATGGAGTACGCCACCAAGTGGCTACACCGTACCATCTGGAAAATAGTGGCCAAGTGGAAGTTGTCAACCAAGAGCTAAAACGAATTATGGAAAAGACAGTGAACCATTCCAGGAAGGATTGGGCAGCAAAACTGGACGATGCTTTATAGGCCTATCGGACACCTTTCAAGACACTCATTGGAACAACTCCGTACAGACATGTGTACAAAAAAGCATGTCATCTGCCGGTCGAATTGGAACATCAAGTGTACTAAGCAATCAAAGCATTAATATTTGATTGGAAGCAAGCAGGCAAAAGGAGACTTCTACAATTGGATGAGCTCGAAGATTTCTGTTTTGATGCTAATGAGAATGCCAAACTCTACAAAGAAAAGGTTAAGAAATTGTATGATTCTCATCTCAAGTAAAAGGAATTCAAAGTAAGGGACACCTTTCTGCTATATAATTCCCGATTAAGATTATTTCCAGGGAAGTTAAAGTCTAGATGGAGTGGACCATTCACAGTAATTTGAGTTTTTAATCATGGAGCTCTCCAATTTGAAAATGCTAACAAAGAGACTTTTCAGGTCAATGGGCATCGGTGTCAAGCTTTATTTTGGAGGAACACTTCCCACAAATAAGGAAGTGATTTCCTTGTCTCCGATTACTTGAAAATGCCTCCTGAATTAAAGGTCAAGCTAAGGACCATAAACTAGCAAGAAGTTAGATTTTATTTGAAAATGTTAGTGATAGTAGTTTTAGGTGCAATAAACTGCTGGTGATCCATAGGTATTTCGAAGTTTAGGGTATTCAATTACTAGCTCCCACACCATCACCACCTCCATCTCCTTAGGATCCAAATCGAACCTAAACTTTTTCTCCATTTTTTTTTGTTTTGTGTTATTTATTTTTCTATTATTTTTCATTTTGTTTTATTTTTATCGTTAATTTTATCTGTTCTTTGTTATTTTAATTTCTGTTTGCACATTTTGTTTATGTATATGTCATGTGTGTTCCTTCTCATATTGAGGACAATGTGTTGTTCAAGTGTGGGGAGGGATTCTTTATTTTTCTTTGTATGTCAATTTTTCATACTAGATGATATTAGTTTGCATAATGTGAAATGTGTGAATATGTCAATGGCTTAGATTGAGTGAATTTTTTTTTAATTTTGGACATAGTTTTAGGGATGTCAATGCTCAATCCGGGCCCAGCCCAGCCTCGGTCATGACAGGTCGCGAGCCAACCGGTGGCCTGTGCGGGCCGAGATGGGCTAGTCTGCGGCACAGCCCATCGGCAAGCTGTCTGGCCCTTGGTCGGCGGGCCACGGGTGGGTAGGGCTGGCCCAGCCCGTTTATATTTTTTAATTAAAAAATTACAAAACAGTGTCGTTTTAGACAAAATGGTGTTAGACAAAACGACGCAATTTTGTCTAAAATGGGCATGCCTATGGCTTGCGCGGGCAGATCATGGTCAGCCCGTGGCCCAACCCGGGCCAAAAACTAACTGAGCCGGGTCGAAATTGCCATCCCTACTGGGTTATGAATAATCATTAGCCGGCAAAATTAGTGAATCAAGGGGCCTTTGGATAATTATACAGCCTATTTAAGACTTGGTGAAAATTTAGCACCCAATAGATTGTCGCATTCATTCATAATTTGAGGCCTTTTAGGTTAAGTAGCTCAACTAGTATTTTTCATGGAATCGAATAGCTAAAA
>JAOQMS010044247.1:0-10593 GCA_027563885.1 Erythroxylum longipes | reverse complement strand
CCATTCATTCTAAGGCCAAAATTCAAATTCCATAAAATATCACGCTTAACTCAACAAAAATATTTCGGGAGCCAACAAGAGTGCATTCAATAATTACCAAATAGAAATCATTTTTTTTCAGTAATTACCAAATGGAATGCATTCAGTAATTACCAAATCGAATGCAAGTTGAACCAAATATTAAATATTAGAGCATAGAACAAGCCAAATAGAAATCATATTTTTCATTAAACACAAAGATGAAATGCAAGTTGACCATCATGCATTCAGTTACTCTAGTCGGAGCGGAAAGAATAATAGAGAGAGAGTGTACCAATCATACCCTAGTCGGTGCCACAGGAAGTCTGGCGACAAAATCTTTAGTTTTTACCCGATGAAGAAATCACTCTCTTATAAACCAACCACACATGAAATCACAGAGAACATTTGTTAGTTTGATAGAGCTAATAACTTTGCTATAGAAGAAGCACCAGCGCACGATAGAAGAAGCACCAACATTTGTTAGTCTTATGAACTTTGGAGGATTTGGAGGATTTTAGGTTACAGAGTTTTAAGCATTGATTGATAGAGAAGAGACCTAGAAGAGAGGGTGAAGAATGAAGATATGATTTTAGTTGAAATGATGTCGTTTTACTATCAAAGCTAAACGACGTCATTTCGATAATCAGAAAATCTTCTCTTAAACTAGCTGAGGTGTCTAATTAGTGAGGGGCGTATACACGTGGCTATGCCATGTTATCATAGATAACGGTGAGACTAAAACTGAGTTATAATTGAAAAAATTGAAAGTTTGGGTATTTTATTGCTACTTTTAAAAGTTTGGGCTATAATTGAAAATTTGAAGAAAATTTAGGCTTTTTTTAGTAATTAACCCTATAAATTATGGAAATACTTAAACAAACATATATGTGCTTATTAGAGAATAAGTTTATTGAACTAACCCTATATGAAAAATTCATTTGGAAAATTATGTTATGTTTACAAAAACTCTCATTGTGGTGATTGTATAAATGATCATTTAACTTGAGATCTTCAGGGCATCATGTTTTGATACTACTTATGGCCTATTCTAGTCAAGGATAGCTCACTCGATAGTCATTGGATATATTATGAGCTATATGAAGGTAATTGAGTGATCAATATATAATTCATTTCCCTAAAGTGATTAGAGAGAATGTTTTGTTGTTCTCAATTGGTATTAATTCAGGAAATCCTTAACTAAGATGGAATCAATAGCCAATATATTTTGGAACCTAATGGGTTATACATAAAGAACAATCTGAAGAGAGAAAACATGCTTTAATCAAGTTAGACTTGATTGTAAAGTTTGAGAAACTTTACGATTAAATATAAGATGTTTAATAAATAAGGATCAATATGAGATATCAAATATTATTTAAGTCTAATTGGTATTTAATAGAATTAATTGTAATTCCAATTAAAGTTTAATCAAAATCAAAATTTTATTTTAATTAAATTACTAAGAGGTCTAAAGCATGTTATAAATAAGCTTAGGCTCTATAAGAACTAGCACTCATTGCTTAACCTTTTTTATAGCAGTTGTAGAGTTCTCTTAATTCATTTTATAGATACCTTTAGAGGTTAGACACTTATACATCTATAGTGATTGAGATGAGCTGATTCTAGAATAAGTTTGAGGGAAAAGATATGAAAACGATCAAGCGTCACATTAAGGTACGAATTATGATTTATGATTTACGTGTTAATCATTTTATAGAGTTTAACTAATCTTGGGTTTTAGGAGTCAAAAAGAAAAAATTCTTATTTATTCCACTATGTGCAAGATAGGACCTTGCCTTTGATTTCCTAACACTATTATTGTCTCTCTTTTATCACCACTACCTCCTCCTCCCCCTTCGTCATAGGATGTTGTTGTAACAATTAGGATGATGGATGGCTGCCACTATATGAGTTCAACAATGTAAAACTACAATTGTACCAAGTCCCAAAAGATAAAAATGGAAGTTGGTTCCTGGATAACGAAGAAGGTCCTACATACAAAACATTATAATGGATTCTCCATACCATAAAATGTTAAGAACGTCTACCATTTAGAGTATGATCTTTACCTACTTAGAGTCAGCCGAAGTTTTTGCAAGGTTTAACGTTGATCTGCTATTTCTGCTCCTGAGGAGTGGAAAGATAATGGGGTGAGCTGGGAAGCTCAGTGGCTAATATGTTTATAGACATTAGCGACGAACCAAACACACGCACACACAAACAAATATATACATAAATTTATATCACATTTAAATATATATTATCCATGGTTTAAGCTCACAGATAACCATATTCTTACACAAATTGAATCAGATAAATTTTTCAATCATCAAAACATAGCACTCAATCATATGTCGTGTTTAGCAATTTAAAGCAAAATGCACACATAGAATGGCTTGAGAGAATCACATAGAACGAAATGGCAAAACTGAAGTTTATACTATGAACGAAATGAGCCAATTTTTCTAAGCTCATATGCCATAAGCGGACAGCTAGGAGAAGGCTATAGGTCAATGTGCAGGTGACGAACGAAATGGTATTTCTCTTTCCCACATAAACAAATTTCTGATGTTTACATATTTCATACCATAATCATATATTTTCATGCTTCTTAAATTTTCTATTTTTCATCAGTATAAAAGCAACAGAATTCTTACAAAGCCAACCTGATATAAATTCATAGAACATTTTTCCCAAATTCACAATGAATAAAAGCAAGCATTTAAGTATGCATACAAGCAAATAATTCAGCTCATCAACATAACAACTATAATCATATTACCTACCTATTTACTTATAAATCCAAGCTCAAATTTGTTCTTCTTCTTGCTCTTGATTTCGAAGTTCTTGGTTCCCTTCAAACAAACATATTTTCAGCCAATCAACATACACAAATAAAACTTCCATAAGCTTTAAATATCAAAAAATGAGCTTAGACTTCATCTACTCTTGGTTTATCTAACTAGAAGAACCAAGATCTAGTTAAAGGTTTATAAAAATCTAAGAACACAAATCTCTTGTTCCTCTTCTTTCTCTCTTCATTTTCAATACATAACCTATCTTCTCTACTTCCTTTTTCTATCAAAACAAGAAGAATAAATAAATGGTTACCTAAAACTCAGTCGAACTTTCTTCTTCCACTTCTTATCTCCTTTTTGTTTCTTTCCTTCTTCTCCTATCTATGCTTCGGTTTTCCTTCTCTTCTTCTAGGTTCTTCTATGACTTTCTCTCTTTTTTCTTTCTTAATATGCACGACTCTCTTCTCTTCTCTTCTTATTAATTTAAGACCAACTTTTGTCTTTTCAAGCTTACCCTTCCTTTTTAATCTAATGCCTTCTAACTCCTTAACTTAATTCTAATTTTTTCTTTTAATTCATACAACCACACGAGATTAATAATATATCTAATTAAACTTAAAAAATTGCTAATTCATGAATTCTAACTTATATTCATGCTTGCTAATTTAATAAAATAAATTCTAAGAAAAATTCAGGGTCCAACATTTCTCTCCCTTAAAGAATTTCGTCCTTGAAATTCTCACCTGAGTCCACAAATAGGTGTGGATACTTCTCCTTCATGGCTTTCAAAGATTCCCATGCTATTTCCTCTCTTGCATGGTTCTTCCATAAAACTTTAACCAGCTTCACAATCTTATTTCTCAAGTCTTTTTCCTTTGAATCTAAAATCTCCATTGGTTGTTCTTCATAAGTCAAATCCTCTCTTAAGTAAACCTTTGATGGTTGGACTATGTGTGACGAATCCGATCTGTACCTTCTCACATCGATACATGGAATATATTGTGAATCCTGGATAATTCTGGCGGCACAGCTAACTTGTAGGTTGAAAGCCCAATCTTCTCAATAATCTCATAAGGGCCTATGTATCTTGGATTGATTTTACCCTTTTTTACTAAATCTTAAAACTCCTTTCCATCGTGAGGCTCGAAGGAATACCTTATCTCCAACTTCATATTCCATCTCCTTCTTATATGTGTCTGTATAGCTCTTCATCCTGTCTTGAGCTGCCTTGAGTCTCTGGTTCACTAAATTAATCTTGTCTACTATATTTTATACCAACTCAGGTCCTAAAAGTTTCCTTTCACCTTCCTCATCCCAACAAATAGGAGTTCTGTACCTCCTACCATACAAAGCTTCATAAGGTGCCATTTGAATTCCTGAGTGGTAGGAATTATTATAAGCAAACTCAATCAAAGGTAAATGTTCATCCCATGAACCTTTGAAGTCTATAACACAAGCTTTTAGCATTGCCTCCATTTTCCTTATTGTCCTCTCTAATTGACCGTCAATCTGCGGATGGAATGTTGTGATAAAATGCAACGTAGTTCAGAAAGCCTCTTGCAAACTTTTTCAAAATCTAGAGGTGAATCTGGGATCTCTATCTGAGACTATAGAACGTGGAATTCCATGAAGTCTAATTATTTCATCTATGTATTTCTTGGCCAAGGCATTCAAAGAATCTGTCTGTCTGATTGGCAAGAAATATACTGACTTGGTTAGCCTATCAACAATCACTCATACTGCATCATGCTTCCTATTGGTTCTTGGTAATCCCATTAAGAAATTCATTGTAATCTTCTTCCATTTCCATTCAGGAATAGACAAAGGTTTAAGCTTACCGGCGGGTACTTGATGTTCTGCTTTAACTTATTGACAATACAAGCATTTTACCAGCATACTCTGCAACATCTTTCTTCATTCCTCTCCACCGGAAGTGTTCTTTTAAATCTCTATACATTTTGGTACTCCCCGGATGCATTGCATATGGAGCTTTATGTGTCTCATCAAGAATTTGATCCTTCAATTCTTGCATATATGTAATACATAATCTGTTGCCTACCACCATCAATCCATCTTCTCTTGCTTCTATTTCCGAAAGCTTACCATTTTTAATTTACCTTCAATCCATCTTCTCTTACTTCTATTTCTGAAGGCTTACCATTTTTAGTTTCTTCTTTGAGCTTGCCCAAGTACTCATCTCGTTCTTGCAATTCCTTAATCTTCTTATTTAACACTGGCCTTATTCTAAAATTAGCCAATATACTACTAGATTCGACTTGCCTCAACGTCACCTTCAGTTTGGCTAATTCCTTTAGAAAAGGAAGATATATCACTTCACATACGCCATAGTAGATTTCCTGCTCAGTGTATCTGTTATAACATTAGCTTTTCTCAGGTGGTAGTCTATCATCGAGTCATAATCCTTTAATAATTCTAACCATCTTCTTTGCCTCAAATTTAACTATTTTTGGCTCATCAAATATTTAAGACTCTTGTGGTCCGTAAATACCTTGGTGGTGACTCCATATAAGTAATGTCTCCATATTTTCAATGCAAAGACTATAGCAGCCAATTCCAAATAATGCGTGGGATAATTAATCTTATAGGGTTTTAATTGTCTGGAAGCATAAGCAATCACTTTATCTTCTTGCATCAACACGCACCCAATCCTTTTCTCGTGGCATCGCTATACACTATATATCCATCACTACTAGAAGGCAAAGTCAAAATTGGTGCAGTTGTAAGCTTCTTCTTCAATTCCTCAAAGCTCCTCCGAAATTCTTCTGTCCACAAAAATTTCTTACTCTTCTTTTTCAATTTGGTGAGTGGGGCTGCTATCATGGAAAAGATTTCTACAAATTGTCTGTAATAACCAGCTAATCCTGAGAAACTCCTCACTTTCGCTACATTCTTGGGTGCTTCCCATTTAACTACAGCTTCTATTTTTCGTAGATCTACATGTACTCCTCTTTCCGAAATGATATGTCCAAAACACACCACTTCCTTTAGCCAAAACTCATATTTACCAAGTTTGGCATACAACTCTTTCTCCCTCAACGTCTTCAAGGCAATCCTTAAGTGCTCTTCATGCTCTTTATCGCTTTTGGAATAAACCAATATATCATCAATAAAGACGGTGATAAATTGGTCTCAGAAAGGTCTGAAGACTCTATTCATTAGGTCCATGAAGGCTGCAGGGACATTAGTTAATCCAAAGGGCATAACTAAGAACTCAAAATGCCCATATCATGTTTTGAAAGAAGTCTTTGACACATCGAACTCTTTTATTCGCAATTGATGATAACCCGATCTCAAGACTATCTTGGAAAAAACTTTTGTTCCTTGTAATTGATCAAACAAATCATCTATACATGTAAAAGGATATCTATTCTTGATAGTGACATGATTGAGCTTCCTGTAATCCACACACATCCTCAAGGATCCATCTTTCTTTTTCATAAAAAAAACTGGAGTTCCCTAAGGTGAAGAGCTAGGCCTAATAAAACCTTTCTCTAACAGTTTTTTCTAATTGCTCTTTAAGCTCCTTCAATTCTTCAAGAGTCATTCTATAGGGTGGAATTGATATTGGTGCCATGCTTGGAAGAAGCTCTATGGTGAACTCGATCTCTCTTGGTGGTGGTAGTCCTGGTAGTTCCTCTGGGAAGACATTTGGAAATTCCCTAACCATAGGAATGTTTTCTAATTTTTCTTCATCTACCTTCGTGTCTACAAAATATGTCAAGAATTCTTCACATCCTTTCCTCATCATCTTCTTTGCTGTTAGAGCTTAAATAATTCTAGGCAGGCTTGCTTTCTTGTCTCTTACAAACACCACCTTTTCCCCTTTGTCCAATTCAAACTCTACTGTCTTCTGTTTATAGTTCAAATTGGCATTATGTTTTTCTAGGGTGTCCATGCCCATCCCTTCATCTTTAATGGCATTAAATCCACCACTAATTTTACCTCACTAATAAATATTTCACACTCTCGATAAACATGACTAATAATAATATACTGGCCAATTGGGGTACTAACCATCAAAGGACTATCTAAAAAACTCGATTCTCTATCATACAAAATCATAATTGACGAAATAAATGAGTGGGTAGACCCGGATCATTTAAAAAATAATATCGTCATTAAACAATTTAACCATACCAGTCACAACTTCTGGGGTTGCTTCTACTTCCTCCTCCGTCATTGCAAATACTCTAGCTGATGCTTACCCTTTCGGTCGTCCCGGAGGATTTACCTTCTTGGCTCTACTAGAACTGCCCACTTTAGTTGTAGACTTAACTTCTGTGGTCTCAGCCCTCTTTGAAGCTTGCATTTGAGTCCCTCCTGTCTACATACTATGGACACTCTCTAGCCATGTGCCTTTTCTCTTTACAATTAAAGCAAGCTCCAGTTAGTCGGTAACACTCTCCTTTGTGGGATTTACCACAATGATCACATTTTGGAAAGGATGGCTTATTCGCCTCTCCTCTTCTGCTGCCTCCTACAGTTGAGGCTTGAAGAGAAATAGATCTCGTCGGTTTGGGCCTGCTTGCACCACTGCTTCTAACATCAGACTGTGTAGGGAAAGTCTTGGTACTCCTTTCTGGCATGGAAGCACTACTACTACCCCCTCTTCTAAGCTTTCTCTTCCCTTCCTTTTTCTGTTCACTACATTCTTTATGTTTTCCACATTTTCAACCCTTAAAGCAGCCTCTACCAGCTGTTGGAAGCCACAAAAATTTTACGCCACCTCTTTATCTCTTATTGCCAAATGCAATCCTGCTTCAAATCTTCAGTACTTAGCTGCTTCGTTCATCATCAACTCAGCTGCATATCTAGATAATTGTGTAAATCTGCGCTCATACTCACTCACTGTCATCTCCCTCTGAGTGAGACTCAAAAACTCCCTCTGCTTTGCTGGATATACACCTCAAACAGATATTTCTTCTGAAAGGCAACTTGAAAGTCTTTCTAGGTTAACACTGGCAGCTTTAATTGGCCCCCTGGTATGCTTTCCCACCAATACAGGGCATCTCTCTATAGCAAGCTTGCAACATACACAATCTTTTCCTCATCCTCGCAATCAATCTGTTCTAATATTCTTTCTGTCTTTCTCAACCAAGTCTCAACTTCCTTTGGATCGATTGTTCCATAGAAATCCACTGCGCCATACTTCCTCAGCTTATCAAATTGTTTCCCTTTTGTAGCTAGGACTGGGGTGGAAATTGATGGCATTTGGCCTATGGCCTAAACAAAAGCTTGAGTAAAGGCTTGGAACATTCTGGGATCAAAAGGATTAGGCATTTGTCTTTGAGGAAGAGATGAATCAAGCATTTGTGGTTGAAAGGGCTTGCTATCTTGCCCTACAGTCGCCTCAGCAATTGCTGGGGCTCTGGACTCATCATTACCCTTCTCTCTCGGTCAAGAATCAGGTGCAGCAGATCCTTGCAAAACTCCTCATGTTTTTCTATAAGGTGGCATTTTACTCCTTCAATAAAATATTATCATTTAGCTTACTTTTAGTTTTAACCTTATTTCCTACATGTATGCATAATATGCATGTCACTTAATGCAATCAATAAACTCAACACTACAAACAAGTAATTTAGCAATAAAAACACTTTATCACACATCATATAGTTCATAATATTACATATTCTAAGCCTAGGAATCCTTAGAAACCGTGGGCTCTGATATCAAAGATGTTGGCCAAGGGTCTCGATCCTTATTTTGTGGTAAAAAGGCACCAAAATTAGGAAACTTTTAAAATAAAATAAATAAATAAAACTACGATAAAGATAAAAAGAACTCATGGTGGGAGTAAAGACAAATACATAAATATTTAAAATAAAATAAACATAAAATAAAATAAACATAAAAATAATTGGAGTGGGAGTCGGATAAAATAAAAACAAATGAATAAGGATAATAAAAAGAAATAGAAGAAGTGAAAAAGTCATGGTTGTGACTTTTGAAAAATCACGGTCGTGAAGCACGATCATGACTTTTAGTAAATAGTAGCGGATTGTCGCAATCGTGCTTGGGCACGATCGCGACACTGCACACTCTTACTTCAATTTATCATAAATTTTAATCCAGAAGTCCAAACATTATAAAATTTATGTTGTTGGAAGCTAAGAGAATGATCTACAACTTTCATGAAGACAATTTTGTCTAATTCTGCCTAGATCCATACAGTTTATTCATTGAAATTTCAAAACACATTTTTATTCCCTCTTTCCTCTTTTCTCTCTACTTTCAATATATATAATTTCCATGCATTTCAAAAGACCCGATTCCAACAATCAAAAACCATACATATAAAACTCCCAACTTAACCAATTTCTTGATAAAAATTTTTACAAAAGCCTTCAAACATCTAACAATTTTAATCCCAACATCATTGACACTTAACAGAAAAAGAAATTTCTGCACATATACAAAAGAAGTTTTTCAACCCTTCTTTCATTCGTTTCTCAACAAAGCAGAATTTCATCTCTCAAATGTTGCAAGGTTTATAAATAACTTCAATTACATAGTCAGAGTTAGCACAGTAGCATAATACAAAAATACAACCATGAATGCTCATGTTTGATATGCCTCTAAAGTGCCAAAAGTTTCTGAACTAACTTAGTTACCAAAATAGAAATTCTTGGAGTTAGCCGAAGTTTTTGCAAGGTTCAATGTTGATCTGCTATTTCTTCTCCTAAGGAGTGGAAAGATAATGGGTGAGCTGGGAAGCTCAGTGGCTAATATGTTTATAGCCATTAGCGATGAACCACACACACATACACAAACAAATATATACATAAATTTATATCACATTTAAATATATATTATCCATGGTTTAAGCTCATAGATAACCATATTCTTACACAAATTGAATCAGATAAAATTTTCAATCATCAAAACATAGCACTCAATCATATGTCGCGTTTAGCAATTTTAAAGCAAAATGCACATATAGAATGGCTTGAGAGAATCCCATAAAACGAAATGACAAAACCGAAGTTTACACCATTAACAAAATGAGTCCATTTTTCAGAGCTCATATGCCACAAGCGGGCAGCTGGGAGAAGGCTATAGGTCAACGTGCACGTGACAAACGAAATGGTATCTCTCTTGCCCACATAAGCAAATTTCTAATGTTTACATATTTCATACCATAATCATATATTTTCATGTTTCTTAAATTTTTTATTTTTCATTAGGACAAAAGCAGCAAAATTCTTACAAATCCAACATGATATAAATTCACAGAACATTTTTCCCACATTCACGATGAATAAAAGCAACCATTTAAGTATAGATACAAGCAAATAATTCAGCTCATCAACATAACAACTATAACCATATTACCTACCTATTTACTTATAAATCAAAGCTCAAGTTTGTTCTTCTTCTTGTTCTTGATTTCTAAGTTCTTGGTTCCCTTCAAACAAACGTATTTTCAGCCAATCAACACACACGAATAAAACTTCCATAAGCTTTAAATATCAAAAAATGAGCTTAGACTTTATCTATTCTTAGCTTATCTAATTAGAAGAACCAAGATCTAGTTAAAGGTTCATAAAAATCTAAGAACGCAAATCTCTTGTTCCTCTTCTTTCTCTCCTCATTTTCAATACATAACCTATCTTCTTTACTTCCTTTTTCTATCAAAACAAGAAGAATAAATAAATTGTTACCTAAAACTCAGTTGAACCTTCTTCTTCCACTTCTTATCTCCTTTTTCTTTCTTTCCTTCTTCTCCTCTTTATGCTTCGGTTCTCCTTCT
>JAOQMS010044246.1:0-10593 GCA_027563885.1 Erythroxylum longipes | reverse complement strand
GTAGCAATCAATGCTTCATTTTGCTCTAGATTTAACTCCACATTCAAAGCTCTCAATTGAATCAAGCTCGGTAACCTTGATAATTGAATCTGAGCTACACTGCTATCAGACTTCCTACTCAATGCATCTGCCACCATATTAGCTTTTCCAGGATGATACTCAATCTTACTGTCATAATCCTTTAACAACTCTATCCATCTCCTCTGTCTCATGTTCAACCCCTTCTGACTCAGTAGATACCTCAGGCTCTTATGATCAGTGTATATCTAGAATGTCTCTCTATATAAGTAGTGTCTCCATATCTTTAAAGCAAAAACTACTACAGTAAGCTCTAAATTATGTACCAGATAGTTTATCTTGTGAAACTTTAATTGTCTCGATGCATAGGCTATCACCTTGCCATACAGTATTAGTACACATCCCAATCTTTGATGCGAAGCATCACTATATACTACATAGCCATTAGTTCTCGATGGAATAGTCAACACCGGCGTTATAGTCAACCGATGTTTCATTTACTCAAAGCTTCTCTGACAATTGTCATTCTATATGAAAACCACATTCTTCCTCAGAAGTTTAGTCAGAGGGGCTGAGATTAATGAGAACCCCTCGACAAACCTCCGGTAATATCCGACTAATCCTAAGAAACTCTGAATTTCTGATACATTCTTCGGAGCCTCCCATTTCATTACTGCCTTTATCTTCTTTAGATCCACTTGAATACCTTGTCCATTTACTATATGATCCAAAAATACTACTTGACTTAGCTAAAACTCACATTTACTGAATTTGGCATATAGCTGCTTCTCTCTCATAATCTGTAGGATTACTCTCAAATGGTCAGCATACTCTTCTATGCTCTTTAAGTACACTTAGATATCATCGATAAATATAATTAAAAAATGATCCAAGTAGGGCTGAAACACCTTATTCATCAATGCCATCAACACAACTGGCGCATTAGTAAACCCAAACGGCATTACTAAGAACTCATAATGCCCATACCTGCTTCTGTACATCAGACTCCGCTATCTTCAACTAATAATACCTAGACCTTAAGTCCAACTTAGTGAACACCTGATCTCCCTACAACTGATCGAGCAAATCATCGATTTTAAGCAAAGGGTACTTATTCTTCACTGTTACCCGAATCAGTTGCTTATAATTGATGTATAGTCTCAATGTTCCATCATTCTTTTTCACAAGTAAAACTGGAACTCCCTATGGTGATACACTGAGTCTATTTGAAATCCTTTTCCAAAAACTCGTGCAACTGAGCCTTCAACTCCTTTAGTTCCACATGTGTCATCCTATATGGAGGAATAGATATAGGTGCAGCACTTGGAATCAGATCGATCGTGAACTCTATTTCCCTATCTAGAGGTAGGTTAGATAGCTCAACAGGAAACACATCAAGGAATTCCTTAACCACAGGAATGTCCTGCACATTCTGCTCAGTTTGAGTATCAATGATGTGGGCCAAATAAGCCTCACATCCTCCTTGCATCAACCTCAAAGCACTCACGAATGAGATCAGCCTAGTTGGCACAGCCTGAATAATACCTCGGAAAACTATTCTTGGCTGATTAGGAGATTCTAATATTACCTCCTTAGTATAGAAATTCATAATGGCCCTATAAGCAGTGAGTCAATCCATACCTAGGATAACATCTATTTCCTTTAACTGTAGTATAATTAAATCTGCCTCTAGTTCTGCCTGATCAATTCGAATCAAGCACCTCTTGTAGACCTCACCTATTACTATAGTACTACCTATCGGTGTGCTCACCTCTAATCCATATCTCAATAGCTCTCTATCACAATGCAACTAAAACGCCATATGTGGTGTGATAAAGGAATGCGTAGATCCAGGATCTAGTAATGCAAAAGCTTTAAAAGTAAATATAAGCAACATGCCTGCAATGACGTTTAGAGAATCCTGAGCCTCTTGTCTAGTCATTGCATACAACCAGGCCTGAGACTGCGGTTGGTTGCTTCACACCTCAGTCTTGACAGTAGCACTCCTAGATCTCATCCTTCCTTTACCATATCCACTCTGTCCAGACCCACTAGCTCGACTCTACTGAACGGTAGTTTCAGTTACTCCTCCTCCTCTCCTCCTAGACTGTGCTCCATACACAATAGAACAATCTCTAATATGATGGTTAAATGAACCGCATCGAAGGCTAGCTCCTGATAGTTTCCAGCATTCACTACTATGCTTCTTCCCACAGTGCTCACAATTGGGTAATTGTCTCGACATTACACCTCTTCCACTGCTAGACTGTATGAAGCTACCTCTTTGTCTAAACCCCGACTGTCTTGATCTAGTCAGTGGTCTAAAAGCTCTATTCTGACACTTGCTAAACCTTCTGCCAGAACCACCTTGAGATTCACAAGGCCTCTTCAATCTGGACTCGGATCTGTATTAGATTGACTGTCATTCAACAATTGCTTGATTCAGATTGAGGCAGCCTGTAATTTTGTAAAACTACCTAGTTTAGAAATGACTAACCTCTTTCGAATCTCCATGTTCAGCCCGTCTTTGAATCTCCTGCACTTGTCTTCCTTAGTAAGAATCAAGGCAGTAGCATAACCCATCAACTCGTTAAACTTTATCTCATACTTTGCCATCGATAAACTGCCTTGCTTAAAATCTTAAAATCCATTCGTCTTTCTGTCCAGGTAGATTTTGGGCATGTAGTTCTCCTTGAAGACTCTCAAAATGTCTTCCCACCTTAAGTTACAAAGCCTAATGGTACTGTCTAGAACAGTTTTCCACCACTGGTATGATGGGCCTTACAATAAGGAAACTGCGTAGTCTAACTTCTCGTCTGGCCCACAGTCTATCTGATCAAAGACTCTATCTATTCTCTCTAGCCATCCCTCGGCCTCTGCAGGGTCTGTACTTCCGTAGAAATCCACAGCCCCCCTGCTTTCGCAGTTTGTCGCACCTCCTTTCCCTTCTCTCGAGAATTCTCGGAGGCATTCTCTCAGGTTGAGACATAGAGGATTCCTTACTAGCTCTTACTGACTCTAGGTCATTTATTTCAATTGACTGGCCTTTGAGCCATGTCTTCATTCCAAAAGCAGTACTAGTTCTCTTTTAAATTAACTTAAAAGCTATATCGTCTCTCTTAGACCTAAAAAGTCAACATTACAATTTTGGTGAGTTTTACAATCTCTGTGAGTTAACCATCTTCGATGGTTCACTCCTATCACATAACACAACAATTCATACAGTCACATAATTCACATTATTTCATTTATCAACATAGAGCATCACAAAACACTTTGAACCCAAATTTTCACGTTTATCATTAAACACAATTCAATAATACATTGCAATTCAAATCATACCTATCATGTATATATGCAATATTCATGAGACGCACATTATTTTGTTTCTTTGTTATGACCTAGTGCCTTTTTTACTGTCCCGTATTCGTTTTAGATGTCAGGCTCATTAATACTGTCCCTTATCCGTTGGGGATATAGGCTCATTTTACATATTGAGCCTGAGGCTCTTACCACGTTCTAAGCTTTAAGCTCTTTTTCACTGGCAACTCTAGTCACAACTGCCTTTATCTTTCATACATTCATGCAATGGTATGTACCACACGTATTTAATCAATCATTGTGTTCAATCAATCACACTCACATTCACTTTCACAATATCATTCTTATTTGTCATCAGACCTTGGTCTGGCATTCAACATTTAAGTTAAGAATCACTTATTTCGTCAAATTCACACACAATGAGCACTTCTAAATATGGTATTCATGCATCAAATGCCTCGGACATTTAAGGTCTGGAATCACTACATACACATCAAATAACAATTTAATATAGAGTTTAAACAAACAATTAATCGAATTGAGAACATCTTAGGTTACTCACAATTTGCTCCAAATAGCTTATTGCCTTGATGTCTCGGTAATTTTTGGATGCGCTCGGTCTATTCGCTCCTCTATATCATGCAACCACACAATTTACACATTACTAATTTGCACATTCACATGAATGCTTAATTATCTACACATATATGTGTGTTATGTTTAATGCATGTTCAATAACAAATTCTCGGGTATATTTCCATAATTTAACATCTCAAGATCATTCACTTTCCGTAACTCACATAAGTCTAAATTAAACTTAGGTTAGCACCTCAATTATTCGAGATTATTCTAAATTCCTCATCAATCATTTAATGAGGTTATTATAGCATCTCTAAGATCACAAAAATACTCAATTTATCATTCATATTTATTAATACACAGCATTCATATTCTTGAATCACTTTAGCCATCAAATGACTTCTTTCATTCTTATAACATCACCAATTTTCTAGAATTAAACACCTAATGTATAACAATTTAGTCTTAAGTTCTATCCTCGGTCATCACCTTAAACATAATGCTCATTTTCTCACTTATTCAAACATCATCCTAGGCTCAATTCAAGCTTCATTCAAGCCTAAAAGCATCACATGAAGGTACCCAATCATTTATTGTTGCAAACCATGCTTAAAAGAATCGTTTTTTATGTTTAACCAATTCCACGATCATGGTCAATTTCCCATATTCGTGGGATTTGTTGGTAGAAAGTTTCTGCCCTCGCTAAGCATTTTCACGATCGGGCGATTTGTTGGCAGAAAAATTTCTGCCCTCGTTAAGCATTCCCACGATCGTGGGATGCTTCCAGCAGAAGAATCCCAGCAATTTCTCCAATTTTTCCAGCTTCTTCCAACTCATACAAGTTACTTCTATCATCTCTTATATTGAGCCATAATTTCTAGCTTAATACACCATCATTTCCTCTTCATTCATAATTCCATTTCAGCTCAATATCATACACTCACAAATCAAAAATCATGATTGATCATAAACACCAAAAAAAGACATATTCCTATACAAATTTTTACACATATTCAACTCCAATTCTCATCTTTATTTCACTTCTAAATATCATCTTAATTAATCTCAATTCAAGACATCATAATACTCATTCTTATTAGCTCTAAACTTATGAATTATTATTACTCTTAACACAAAGTAATATGCAACTCTTTTTACCACTCATCCACACATCATCATATTTCAAACTTCCTTTTTCAAATCAAACATCTCATAAGTCATTATCATAATTGATTCATTTATCAAACAATTCATGAATACATTAACTCACTACAATTTAGAGCATGATCTCTTTATTATTACATTACACCCGTGTTAAAACACATATATAAGAACTCATGATGAATCATCAAATCTCAATTCATCCATCATATTATTTTCATCTACCACTACTCATGAAGATTAAAACATTAACTTACTTGATTTATCTTCAAAAATTTTCAAACTTTTCAAGATCTCACTTAACCCTAACTCTCCATACAACCCACATACAGCATCATTTATGGTGGTAGAGTTGGGTCTTTAGTGAGAATGAAGAGAGAGCAAGATGAGAGTAGCAAGTGAAAGATGAGGGCTAGATTCAATGTTAATGGAAGTTGGTGAATCAAAATCACAAAAAAAGGGAAGAAGTGAAAGCCACGAAGAAGAAGTAGAAAAGCAAGATACAAAAAAATTTAACGATCTTTTAAGTAATTAAAACAATCATAGGATAAAGACATGGTTTGGCAAGTGACACTTGTTATGTGCCACATGTCCAATCCCTATAGCTTTGAACTAGATTCTCTCATTTAGCTAGTCTAATCAACTCCAATTGTCTTCAAATTTCAATGACATCTGTCATTAAATCCAAATGTCATTTATAAAAATTTCCAATGCCATTTGACTCTTATTTCAACTACTATAAACAAATTGTCCTGCCACTTAGCATTTCTCCTAGTCCCGAAAATACTCAAAATTTCAGTAAATTACTAATTTTCACCAAAAATTATAAATCAATACTTATACACGCCAATTCAATTTTCAATACATATAAATCACGATTTATATCAAAAATCACGTTTATAAATCAATTATATCCAGAAATGTTAGTGAATGCATGTACAATCATTTTAATGTGTAAAAATTAATATTCATATGTACGTGTATGCTATATTATGCATGAGTATGAAATGCACTTTCTAAATTATCAATAATGTCTCATGTACAATATTCTAGGATTCTAACCCTTAATATAGGGTAACGGGATGTTACAGCCTCTCCTATGCAATTCTCTCACAATTAACTATCTTAATGTACTATGCGGTACACATAATCAATTATCTCTAAACAAATATCTTTTCTACCTATAAATTTTCCTAAATGCAGAATTTTTAAATGTTTTAAACATATGACCAATATTAAGATTATCAATATATAAGTATTAAATATGCTCAAAACACATCAATTTAAATGTAATATATTCAATAATTATGTCTCCTAGATAATGTATAAATAACTATTGTTTCCTTTCCTTGCTTATAGTTCACCATATAAGAAAAAGTTAAGAATTTTTCTCACCTAACATGTCTCTTATTCAACTTAATTTGACCTTGAATATATTTAATGATGCATGATCCTTATATATATATCACAAACTCCTTATGCCATAAGTAGTGTTGCCAAGTCTCTAATACACTCACCAACATATACATTTTCTTATTATAAGAGATGTAGTGCATGACTGCTACATTAAGTTTCTCATTAAAGTAGGCTTTTAGTTTCTTATCTTGCATCAAGATAACACCAATTCCTACATCTGAAGCATCACACTTAATATCAAAGGTGTTATAAAATTTACGTAAATTTAATAAAAGAACCAAACTTAACTTCTCTTTCAATAAGTTAAAAGTTCTTGCTTAATAATCCCCTTACTTATATCCTATAATTTCTTTTACTATCTCAGTCAAAGGTATAATAATTGTGCTAATGTCTTTTAACATAATGCTTATATAAACTACACAAACTATAAAAACTCTTAACATCACTCATAATTTTTAGTGTTGGGTACTCTTTAATCACTCTTTCGTTCTCCTCATATATTTATATTCCCTTTTGCGTTATAACAAGGAACAAAAATGCAAGATTTTCTTTATGAAATACAACTTATTTGATGTAAAGCAAACAATTCCTGAAATTCACATACAACTTTTCTTGCCTAAGCACATGTAAATCCTTTTTATAAATGTTTAACATGTTAATTTAAGGTCTTACTACAGACAAGAATCATCATTAAAATTCACAACAATAAAATTGCCTGAAAATCCCTCAAAATATGATTCATTAGTCTAATAAAAGTACTAGGTGCATTAGTTAAACCAAAAGATGTTACTAACCACTGATACAAATCATATTTAGTTTTAAAGATAATTTTTTATTCATCTTCTTTAATCCTAATTTGATAATAACCAGATTTTAGACCAATTTTAGAGAAAAAACACGCACCACATAACTTATGAAGTATACCATCTAACCTAGAGATATGATATCTAAACTTTACAGTGATTTTATTGATGGTGTAACAATCCACTTATTCTCTAAGGTCTATTACAAAGTTTCAAACTCTCTATCATATATCCTTTCTCTAAGATCTCTTCCACTTATTTCTCTTTTGTATCTTTCAAATTGTTTTATATGCTAGATAATTAGAAACTTGGGCATTATGAGTGAAATTAATGTGGTGCTTTATCCTTCTCATAGGTTTTGATCCACTTAGAAAATCCTCTTGAAAGAGATTATCAAAATCTTGTAAAACAAAGTGTCAATAGTATCAATATCAAGAGAAAAAAATAATATTTACAAATAACAAAAAGTATTTGGTGTTTAGATAAGAATGCATCTCTCATATTCCCCATTCCCATATTTATCTTATTTTTGCCTTACCTAAAGCATTTGAATTACTGTCATGTATTTTCTTTTGCTGCTTTCCCCTCAATCTCTCTAGCTCACTCTCATAAATATTAAGTTGATATTCACATACTTGATTAGAGATAATAAATCAAGGATAATCATTTTACATTTATGGTAAAAGAATAATTATTCTTGTACCTATCATATATGTCTCTCCTATCAAATTACCAAGGACATCCCAAAAGGATATGTATAACTTACTTAGGCACCATATCATATTAAACCTTATTCCTTTACCTTCCATTTGATAAAGAAACTAGTACTTGCATTGTTACCCTTGTTCGCTCAAGGTTACATGCTCTAAGTTTCAATATTTTAATCTTGGTAATTACCGCAAGCGCACGGGTTGTTCGTGTAGTACCTAAGGTGTTGATCGCGCGAGGAAGGGAGCTAGTCCTAAGTCTAATCGTAGATAAGTCACAAACCTAAAAACTACTGCAGGAAAGTAAATCAATGGATAATCGGATGTAAGAATTGAAAGTGTTAAAAGTAACAAAAAAGTAATCACACAAACAAATCCAAAATTAACCTAGAAATCACCAAGTGAGAGAAAGGGAATTTTAATTCGAAGTTAAAGAAACTCAACCAATTATGCAATTATTGACTCAACGGGCCTAGGGTGAATTACTCTATCTCGAGTTATAATTCTAAAGCTTAATTCAATTTATGGAAATTCCGATCTCTGGATTCGCAATCGATCCAAAAACTAAATTAGATTTAAATTTGTCTACTAACCTACCGGGAACTAATGCTCGATCTCTCGTTACATGATTCTACCGGTTTGATTTAATCCTTTACCTATCAATTCACCTAACTCTCGGTAGCCCAAATTGATTATTTTCACTTAGCTCACCCTCTCAATCTATCGCCAAGCTATTAAGAATAAGACTTAAATCACAATCCAATTAATAAAAAACACAATCGAATAAACTTCATTAATCATCAAGAATCAAATCCAAAGGTGAGTTTAGACATCAACTCAACATTCAACCAAACAAATATCAACACCTATTTCAATTCTATACATGAATAAAATTGAAATAACACAAATACTGTAGGGAACAGAATTTGAGACGGCAACAACAGGAAACCTCCTGTTCCGGGAAGTACTTCACGTCAAGCTCTTCACTGTGTCTCTCTTCCTTTGTCTACTTCCTCGATCTCTCAATGTCACCTTAGGTTTTCTCTCAAAATCGGTGGAATGGAAACATTTCCATTAAACTCTTGGCTCTCTCTCCTCCTTTTTGTACTGTCACATTATATTCTATTTATATCTTCGAGGCTCTAGGTCAAGTCTGGATTGAAACAATATGAAAATTCGTCCGAAACTTGAGTTTTTCTGTCATCCTGACGTCGTGCACGATCGTGGCCCTGCCTTCCATGATCGTGTCCTGTGTTTTTTTCCTTTCGGTCACAATCGTGGCCCATAGTGCACGATCGTGCCCTGAAGTGACGCTCTCTGTCACGATCATGGCCTATGTTGCACGACTGTGGCCTAGCTGCTTCTTGTTCTTCCTCTTGTGCCACGATCGTGGCCTATGTTTTTGGCCCGAAAACTCTTTAACTCTTCCCGTTCTTCCCTGTTTATCCTACAACACTAGCACACATATCAAGGTACCTCAAAAATATACAATTTAAGCTCAAGGTTTCAAACTAACCCATAAAAACACTTAAACACAAAAACTAACCTAATTAACCCTAAATGCATACCAAACACTTAAAATGACATTAAAATACTTATCAAATCTAACCCTAAAACACAGTATAAATCACAACTATCAACATCCTCACACTTAAACGTTTGCTTGTTCTCAAGCAAATAAAATAACAAACACATAACATCAAAGACACACAATGCAATAATGCAACAACGACTCTAATCTTTGTGAAATAAATTTAATCATGGACACAATCATTTGAATTATATCAAATAATTAACAAACAAAATGGGTGTCTAGGGGCTTTGACTAGATATACAACTTAATCGAGACCCATGTGCTAACTTATATACCCTTTTTAATTGTGCACACGCATTAATAATTTTTCAGTCTCTCAAACTCTGTAACCATTCTTAGGTATATTTTACATGAAGAAAAAATCAAGCTTATTACAGGAATGGTATGTTTTTATTTCAAACATTTTTTTCTTTTTTGAGACCTAGTCTTTTACTCGAAGGCAAACATTGGTGATGAATGTCGATCCGGTTACTTGACTAGGTCATTTATTAATAACTTGGTTGGAACGTCATTATAGCCTTTTTACGTGAAGGCACACATTTGTAATGCGTGTCGATCCAGTTGCTCAGCTATTATTACGTTTTCAACTGGCTATTAGCTTTATTCATAACCTGAAGGTTAGCGGAATAGTATTTACTTTTTTTTGTTAAACATTCGTTTCCATGTAAAAAAAATACTAGTTAAACTACTTAGCAAAAAGGGCCTCAAATTATGAATGAATGTGACAATTTAGAGGGAGCTAAATTTACACTAAGTCCTAATTATTCTGTATATTTATTCAAAGGCGACCTAATTCTCTAATTTTGCAAGTTAATGATTATTAATAACTTAATAGACTCTTTCCAAAATTAAATGAATTTCACTCAAACCTGAGCCATTGACTCATTTACACATTTCACGTTATGCAACCTAATGCCATCATACGGTATGCAAAGTCACATATAAAATAAAAACACAGAATCCCTCCCCACACTTGAACAACACATTGTCCTCA
>JAOQMS010044245.1:0-10594 GCA_027563885.1 Erythroxylum longipes | reverse complement strand
GTGTCCTTAAGATATATTTTCAAAAGGCTTTGGAACTATTGATTGTAAATTTCTTTTAAACACATTATAAGATTTCGATTTTCCTAAGTTGTCTATTGCATGGATAGATCGATTATTAGTGCCTGGGTTTCAGTACTATTACAAAGCTACTTTACGAGAGGACCAGGTAAGGATCATGTACAAAGAGCCATCAGGAAAAGTTCATCGTGACCAACTATTGACTTTGTTGCGGCAAACTTTGAAGGTCAAGCAAAAAACCTTTTCGGAAAAGTTTGTCGCGGCAAAATTTTCTAAGACCTTTCTAGAAAAGTTTGACGTGACCAACTTTTGGCTTCGCCGCAGAAAACTTTGAAGATCAAGCAAAAAGATCTCTCGGGAAGAGTTCTCCACGGCCAACTTTTGGCTTCGCATCGACGAAGTCACAGAATCAAGTGAGAGCACCTCTTGGGAAAGGTTCGCTGCAACCAAGGTCTGGCTTCGCCACGGCGAAACCTTTGAATAGACCTGAACCATCCAACACTAAATGTACATATAGCCTTTCAACATAACACAAATTCCATCACTATCAACAATTAACAATCTCAACCAAGAAGATAGATATGTACGGGTACAACATAAACTTCTTCAAATCTTAATCTCATTACTAAATCAAAATAGAGTTTGAACATAGCTTTAGTTACATATCAACAACTACATCAATAACTTAATACAAAATACAAATGGATACTCATGTTTGATATGCTTATAAAGCTACCCAAAAATAGTTGAACTAACTTGGTTACAAAAGAACTATCTTGGAGTTTGCCCAAATACCTTGCAAGGATCGCTAACCTTCTCGTTCTGCACCTGAGGAGTGAAAATAATGGGTTGAGCTACATAGCTCAGTGGCTAATACGTTTATGGCCATTGGTAACAAGCCACACAAAATCAAGCACACATATTTATATATATCTATATCTCATTTTATCTAGCAATTCAATCATCAACTGTTCTAACTCAAACTCATAATTAAGGAAGTTATCACATAACACATAACATGTATAATTAACCATCAAACATAATCACTCAAATGTGTATCATACTTGACAAATCAAATGGAATGCACAAACAAATGGCTTGAGAATCCCATGAGTCAAAACGGAGAAACCGAAGTTTACACCATAAACAAAATGAGTCCGTTTCTTAGGATCTCATATGCCACAAGTGGGCAGCAGGGAGAAGGCTTCAGGTCAACGTGCACGTGACGAACAAAATGGTTTCTCTCTTGCCCAAACACAAGAAAATTCTTATGCTAAATTCATTTCATCACACATTCATACGTTCATGCATCTTATTCTTTTTCCTCTTTTTCGTTTTTGCAAAATGTCATAGCATCTTTCAAGGTATGACATAAGAATACATCATACTACATTTTCCAACATTCACAATAAGTCAAATTCAAGCAATTAAGTATGCATATACATAATTAAGCAATTTGCTCATCTCACCAATAACTATAAACATATTACCCACCTAATTCGTTTGGAAAATCTAACTCAATTGTGTCTTTCCTCTTGCTCTTGGATAGGGTTTTCTTGGTTTCCTAAAACAAAACAATTTCTCATTAAATCCACTTTCAAATGGAAATTCATAAAGCTTTAATAATCAAGAATAAATAAAAGAATTGAGCCTAGACTTAACTTACCTATAGTATATCTAGGCTAGAAAACTAAAATCTAGTTTAGAAATCGATGAAAAATCAAATGGGTTTCTCTTCTTCTCTTCTTTCTTCCAATAGTAACCCATTTCTCTCTCTAATCCCTTTTGTTTTTCTACCAAACAAGAAGAAAAGATAAAACTTACCTAAATCAAGTTGATTTCTCTTCCTTCTTCTTCTTTCTCCTAGCTTCCACGATTCGTCTTCTTTTTTTCTCTTATTTCCCACGTTTTCTCTCTTCTTTCTCTCTTCTCATGATTTTCTTATTCTTCTTTCTTATTCAAGACTACATTTTGTCTTGATTTTCTAATTTTACCCTTGATTTGTCTTGTTCTTCCAATTTTGCCCTTCTTTTAATGTAATGTCCCTTTTGCCCCTTCTTTTGTCTCTTATGACCATTACACTAATTTAATTCTAACATCTCTAATTAATAATCCTAATTTCTATTCATGCTTGCTAATTTAGTGACTAAATTCTAAGAAAAATAAATAACATAAATCAATGAATAAATAGATAAAGAGATAAAATAAAAGAAAAAATGTTGGGCCAACATCAATGCATCTCAACTATATCATAAATGTTCTTGATAACGGGGAAGCCTCTAATATTATTAAAGGAGCTAATTGAATCAAACTTTATCACCATGATCTTTTGACTTTTATTATGGAGGTACTCATAAGGCTCCTCAGGGAATAATTTCAAGTTTTATTCCAAGTGTAAGAAATTGAAACTATACAACTTTTTTTTAACTAATTATCTTATCGTGTTCTCAAATTAGATGATAAATCCTTATATACTTTAATGATCACCTTAAACTATTTTAAGGAAATCTTAAATATCTTATTAACAAAGAGAAAACTGGCCTACTCATCTCTTCAAATGCCTCCCAATTTGAAGCTTGGTTATCCTTCATCATTACATAAATTTTAAAGGGCCACCTTTCACTTATCTTATGATTCCAACTCCATATACAAATATACATATGATGATTTGCTTGTTATTGATCAATAGAATACAGATTGGCTTATCAACTTACTGCAACAACATTCTTTAATTAGCTGGCAGAATCGAATTCATCAATTTTTTTTCTAAGCAACTTGATATATATAGGTATTCCCATCTAATGTTACCTATTGGAATCATTAAATCCATTAAGAAACTCGTGAGAAACTTACTCTATTTTAGAGATCATAAAAAGCATGATTTTGCTAAAGTCAAATGGAAGGAACTTACTACTCCTAAAAATGGGATCAAGAATGATTCCCTTTCGAATTGCTAACAAAACAATGATGATCAAGAGATTATGGTGAATCTTAGTGATAGTAATCAATATGGATCAAATGGTTGTATAAATACTATCTAAAAGGGAATAACATTTGTTCCATATATTATAATAGCTCCTTCTCTTATATCCTTATGTAAATCATTAAACTAAGGAGCTTTGCTAGACAAGAACTCGTATATAGGATTGTTGATGGAGCTTACCCTATCTTTTGGTTTGTCATTTAGACTAATTTAAAAACCTTTTATGGACATTAGGGAACTCTATTCTCTACATTACCTAATACCTAAATTAGCCATTGTATAGGAAGTGCTTACCAATACTTTTATAATGGCTTTATTTGGACATCTAGATATGTTGTAACAAGCATACAAGTCATTGTTCTAATATGCTCTGGGCCAAGTCTATGTTATAAAGGCTACTCTATGTACCTATTTCTAGTTTATCAATTAATTACTTTCAACTTTCAAAAAAATATATACAAGTCTCCATAATCATGAGCATAAACAAATCACTAACTAAACTCTTTAGTAGATACTAGTATAGTGTGACTATATTAATGACTCGTAAAATGATAAATCATATATAGTCAAATTATTCCAATATCAAAACTAGATCTATGAGCCATAGAAAGGACCATTAATCTTATACAGAGATCAATATCCAAAATATAACTTGCATCATAAAAAAGTCATTAACCATAAAAATCAATTATGGAATAAACCATTTCCTTCTATGAAGAAGTTATAGCACATCTAGATTAAAAAAAATCTCATATGTACAAATATAAGAAAGATAATCATATACATGAATTTCAAACATCATTATATGACAAACAAATGTAAAATCCACAACTTTATTACTCTAAAGTACTATGAACATATAAGATACAACTCACAAACTCCCACTACATCGAAACATCATATGATAACATAATACCTATATTTCCTTCTTCTTTAAGAAAAGCTACAAGATTAAGCCCCCGAGTTAGTGCGTTAACTAACATATTTGTGGTGATAATGTACTCATAAAATATACCACCATCATTAACTCATTCTTAAAGTTTAAAGTACGTAAGTTTAACATACTTGACATACTAGTGATGATTAATGTTCTTTATATTCTTGGAAAAGAATATAGTACATAATTTGTCACAATGAATTATAATTGTCTTAGAAACTGAATCAACAATCATGTAGCTAACAGATTAAGAAAGAATCTCATATCATTATTTGTAGTCCACTTAGGTTACTGGCCATGTCCTTCATCCTCATAATGTAAATTACAATCTTAGATGCTCTATCATACCTTAGTAAAGTCAACATGAGCATAAGTTCACATACCTTAAAATTTTCACATTCAATTAATCTCAACTTATTGTGGAAATAATTCTACAACATTTAAGCTTAATTATTTTAGCTATTAATTTTGTTATAAGGAATGAACAATATTAGTTTGTAGGGAATGTATAACAAGCAAATGTGGTTCTAGTATTGCTATCTTAAATGTGTAGATAACTTTCATCTACAACTTATGATAATCTTTCTTCATCCTTATTTTATTATAAAATTCTAGTTCTGTAATACAACTCTGTTGCTTCCCTTTTTCCGAATGACTCTCTTGGTCTCTCTAGCAATTTGACTCTTTTTGTTTGTGTTTTTGTAAGCAATATAGTGAGATGATCTACGTTTTGATTAAATGTAGGGATTCTTTTTTTTTTTGGTAAGAGGGATCTATTAAATCCAGAAGAATCCTCATGCCTTTTATAGAGTAGGTGATTCTGAGATCTATTTCCTTTGTCCTTTCTTTTACTTTGTTATAAATTTTTGTGAAAATTTGTACTTAAAATTACAATTAAATTTCCATTTTTCCTTATTTTGTGAAATGTTTGTGTGTGATACTACTTCAACAATTATACTTCTTCTTTTCTTGATGTTATTTCTATGTTTGATGTATAACATGTATATTGGATTGTGATTATGTGATCCTTTTACTTTGTTTATGGTGCTTAGTCAATTCAGTTTTATGAGAACTTTGGGGTATGATATTTTGAGTTGTTCATATCTTGTGAGACCTTTCAACTCTAATATTTTGCTAGACTTTTGCATATTGCAAAGACAAATAGACTAAGCAGACCTAAAACAAAAATATCTATAAATTATGATGCTTACAATTTCAAGTATACTAAAGCATGGTATGTTGAATATTCGTTCGATAATAATACTATTTTTAGCAGGCCCTATATTATGTTAAAGAGCGTCGCTCATCTTTCTTCGTTGTTGTCTGAAGTGGTCCATCCATTCAAGTTAGCCGTCAAACTAATATTTACCAAGTTTATTGCATTAATAATACGATTATGATACCTTTGAATTTTGTGTGAATACAAAGGAGGTTTTGATTTGGTGTTGTTGTTTAGAATATTCTTATAATCATTGATGAGTTTATATGTTCTTTTTTTATAGTCTAACTATTTACTGTAGGTGGAATGAGTTTAAAATCAAATGTAGGTGATTAATTCGATCGATTAATTGTAGGTGATTAATTCAATCAATTAATTGTAGGTGATTAATTCAATCGATTAATACTTCAACTTCGATGTAATTAATGCAAACATAGTATTAACACAAGGAATTAATACGTTTCATTGACAAGACAATTTGTTCCATAATAAACCCCTAGGATGGTATATAGGCTGAAAACTCGTGATGTAGCTCCCGTGAGATTTATCGGTGAAAAATTTCACGAGCCTAAGAGTCATAGCCGATACAATCTAGTTGAAATCAACAAGCAAAGAAGATTTTGACAATTTGAACCTTTCGTGTTGTCAATGCAAGCGATCTAGGTGTATTATGTCCTTTTTCCTAGCTTATGACAAGATAAGTCAGATTGGTTAGCCGTTTGCAAAGTTAAACCTATAGGTATTTTTGAATCACATGGAAAAGGAGAACAAAGAATTGAAAGTGAAGCGTTTCAAGAAGATACTTATGAAATCTATCCATATGTCCTATATGCGGATAATGAACCTTTGAACAATCCATGTAATGCATATGTTGAAATTTTATCTAGAGAGGATGAGGAGGACCAGATATCTAAAGAAGAGCCTGAGTTTGATTCAAATTCTTCACAAAAAGAAGATGATTGTGATTTAAAATTAAGTGATGATAACGATTAATTTGTGTTTGTAATTGAATATTATATTCAAGTAATCAATTATTTCCTTTTCAATATACATCATCCTTGATTCTCTCGTGGCATATTACACTTCTGTAGCCTCCCAAATTTTATTGCTTACCCTTTTTTATCTATTTCCATCTTGACTAAACATGGCATCTATTTTAACTCTTTTAATTTCGTTCTCATTTTTTTCATGCTTGAATCTGACATAAGAAAATGTCGACTTTGTATGATGTTTGTAGTATATTCTCATTGGTGCACTGACATTACTTGTCATAACTTTGAAGAACTGAAGCTTAATATTAATTTTAGGTTGAAATATGCCACCAAAGAAAAGACTTGATATGATGCGACTAAGATTCATACCACGATTCGAAGGTACTTACTATACAGGTGCAGCATCTCATGATGTAGCAGCTGGAACTGAACCACCTCCTCCCCCTCCAGCTACTACACTTGTAGATAAGGCATCACCTTCCGTAGATACTGCTACACCATCCACTACCCCTACATCATCTACTACCCCTATACCGATAGAGATATTAGGGGTAAACAATGATGATAACGGAGGCAGTCACCTGCCTGGAGCTGAGGGACCCGATGGAAGAACTTACATTACAATTGTCAATAATATGTAAGTAAAAATACATTGAACACTATATGTTTATAATTAAGTGATAGGTTTCAATTTTCAAAACGATATAAAATTAATTGTTTTTATATTAGGTTAATTGCATCTGGACCGTGCTCAAGAAATATGACATCAAAATTCAAGGAGAAGATTGATATTGAGGGTTATGTATGGAAGAATATCTCTCAGGCAACAAAGGAATTTTACTATCAGGAGTTTGAGGTAAAACAAAAATTATTATTTTCTTTTTTAATTAACAAATTTATACATGAATTAGATAAATATTATTACATCATAAGTATTAATCGAATGTTTTTCCTTTTGTTTCAGAAAGATTTTTTTTTGGATTCTCAATTTGATGCGATCATTTATAGAGTATGGGAGAAATGAGCACGTACACGTTATCATAACTTTGTTGCTGCAATACACAGGGTAGGTGTACGGCCGCCTTACATTTCTGAACAAATATGGAGTCAATGGCAACAGTATTGGACATCACCTGAGGCAATGTCCATTTTAGAGCGTAATTCGAGCAAGAGACATGGAGGACCAAGGGGAGAGAGTCTTCTCATACATACGGGAGGATATATTATCCACCAAGAGCATGCGGAGAGACTTGTAAGTATCTACACTTTACATTTATATTCTCATTTCTTTACTTTGTTATATTTCAATTGAATTTGATGTGTGAATTTTGGAATGAAAATTTGTATTTCTTGTTGAGAATGATAATGTTATAAATGTCTGGTATCATATATGACTGTGTTTTTGAGTTTTTTTCTTTATTCAATAAAGGGTAGATATTATAAAATAGAGAAAATTCTGTCGAAATTTTTATAAATTCTAATTCACTTATAACATTTTATTCCTATGCAAGAAAAATCTATGGGCATGAGGCCTACACCCTATCAACTCTTTTTGCACACTCACAATAAGAAACATGACAATGTGACATTCATCAATAGTAATTGTAAAGAACTCAATCTATGTGAAATTTATGGTTTAATATTAATGCTTAATAATTATCACTTACTAATATAAACATTGCCTTCTGATAGGACTAAATACAAGAAAGCATTCAACGACAGTCTCAGCAGTCTGAAGATGTTGATGAGACTCAAACCTATCTTTATGCAGTGGGTGGTAGGGGTCGTCGAGGAAGGATATTGTGCTTAGGTTCATTTGCGAATACATGTTATTTGCAATCCTCCGCGTCCAGTACAGCAGCATCTTGTAGGCAGTCCACAACCAATAAAGTCCAAGAACTTCGGGGCACAGTGCAGACCTTGGCAACTCAGTTGTAACAGTCGATGGATCAGTTGCAACAGTCGATGCAGTACATAAATCAACTTCGTAATGAGGTGGATGAGTTAAAGGGTAGGGGTAGCACCTCATCGCACCAATCAGAGCATCCACCGTCTCCGAATTAATAGTGTACTTTTGGTCATTTTATTAGAATTACGAAAACTTGTTACGTATAATTTAATGTTTTTATTATCAATTAAAATATTTTCAACTTTATATCATCAATCAAATTTATGCTTAAAAATTTTTAAAAATTAAAATTAGACGATCTATTGCAATTTAAATTTTAAAATTTTAAAAATGAATTTAAATATTGGAGATTTTATAAATTGAATTTTCAATTGTATTAAAAATAAAAATTTTTATTCTATGCTATATTAAAAATTAATACAAAAAATTAGAAATTTTGATTATTTAAAAAATAATATGTCTAAACATAGATGAAATAACCTTTAAATATGAATTTTTAAAACTTAAATAATTAAATTTTTTATTATTAAGACAATCTTATATATGCAATTAATTTTATCTTATTAAAAATAAGTAAAAAAATAGTGAAAAACTGAAAAATAAAAAAGTCAAATTTTAAGTGGAAAAAACATCTTTTCAAAATTCTTTTATTATCATATATTTTACTAATTATTGTTAATTATAAATATGTAAGCAAAAAGATCAATTATTGAAATTAAAGTTGTCATTACAAAGTAGGACAAATGTCATAATATAAAGGCACAATAAAATTGTTGTAACACTGAAAAACTTAAATTAGTACTCCACACTATTTATATAATTATATGCAATAACATACTATAGGGTTGGTATCACAATTTACTAGTTCAAAAATATATTATTCACAACAAGAAAAGTAAGAATTAGCGACGGAAAATTAACAATGGAAAATATACCATTGCAAATTACCGACGGAAAATCTATTTCCGTTGGTAAAGTTGACGGAAAAATTTTCGTTTAGCGGCAGTACTAATATCCGTCACTAAATATGGAGGGAAATCATCCCGACAAATTTTGCGATGGAATTTAGTGACGATATAATATGTCCATCAGTAAAGAAGGCGGCTTTAACGACGGAAAATTATTGACGGAAAATATACCGTTGCAAATTACCGATGGAAAATCCATTTCCGTTAGTAAAGTTGTCAGAAAAATTTTCGTTTAGCGATGGTACTAATATCCATCGCTAAATATAGAGGGAAATCATTCCGACAAATTTTGTGATGGAATTTAGCGACGGTATAAGATGTCCATCAGTGCTTTAGCAACGGAAAATTACCGACAAAAAATATACCGTTGCAAATTACCGACGGAAAATCCATTTCCGTTGGTAAAGTTGACAGGAAAATTTCCGTTTAGCGACGATACTAATATCCGTCGCTAAATATGGAGGAAAATCATCCCGGCAAATTTTTTGATGAAATTTAGCGACGGTATAATATATCCATCGGTAAAGAAGGAGGCTTTGGCGACGGTATATGACATCCATCGGTAAAAAGGTGGGAATTGTTGGTGAAATAAAAAAATTTTGAGTTTACCAACGGAAATTTCCGTCGGTAAATTCCGTCGGTAAATTTTCTTTAACTTTAAACTCACCCGACATCTCCCCCCTCCCCACCTGCGTCTTCTTCTTCCTTCTTCCTGCTGCGTCTCCTCTTCGGTTTTCTTCTCTCCAGTTTCTCTGTTGTGGACTCCTCTTATGCTCGTCAGCGTTGTCTTCTTCGGTCATTGTCATCGTGTCCTTCAGTGGAGGTATTTTTGCAACTACTGTCATGTGTTTTCTCGTATATTGGATGAAAGTTAATTTGGGTATTTGATTACTTTTATTTATTTGTGCATTTTGTGATTGTAAAACAACTTTGAGGTATAAATGTTAGTGATAAAAGGGATAAGACATGATTTTAGTTATGATGTTAGGATGAATTTTTTATGCATGTAAGGTGTTTGATGAAATGTCTCCGGCTACCGTCGTCGTGTCTCCGGCTGAGGTATTTTTCCACTGTAAAACAAAAGGGGTTTATCATATATTGGATGAAAGTTTAGTTAGGTATTTCTTTTATTTATGTATTATGTGATTGAAAAAAAAATTCAAGGTATAAATGTTAATGATAGAAGGGACAAGACGTTTTTTTGGTTGTGATATTGGGATAAATTTATGATGCATGTAAGGTGTTTGATGAAATGTCTCTTCTTTGAAAATTTGATTTTAGCATTGGCACAAATCTTGTAGAAGAAGCTTTTGTTCTTTCCTATTATTATCTTTTTTTTTCTCTATGTACTCACTTACCTTCTCCTTTTTATGCTTCCATTTCAAATTGAAAATTCAAAACTTATCAGCATAATCAACAAAATACTTTTTATTCTTTTTTTTCTCTCATTATCATCTTCTTCTCCTCTTGCTTGGTTGTCATTGCGTATCTATTACCTAACTAGTTAAAACCCACAATGAGTTAGTATTTCTTCACATCCTTGAACTAATGGTTCCCATAACACTTTG
>JAOQMS010044244.1:0-10594 GCA_027563885.1 Erythroxylum longipes | reverse complement strand
TGTTATTTTTAACAACAGAATAAATCAATATCACAAAAACATATATGTAATAACGTAAGTTGTTGTTGGTTAATACTGTCATTAAAAACATTTTTTTAGTGCTAGAATATTTGTCATTGCAAAATATATGAATTAGTAATATTAAATTCTATTACTAGAAAATAGTAACTAAATATCTCGTTATGCAATTGCATATGGTTTCTTAATAGAGGTAGTAACTTACAACAAGAATATTATGTTGGTAACAAAAGTATTTCTGTTATTTTATTTCTAATAACGGATAATTTTATCACAAATTGCAAAAGAAATAATCTCGTACCTAAAAAAATTTATATTTTTTTACCATAATTTAGATAATAGAATATAAAAAATAACATTAAGAAATGAAATTACATTAATATAATTTCAACTTCGAGGAAAACTAAACATAACACTTAAAAGTGAATCCTAATAACGAGATTGAATAAGATGTTCATAGAAGCTATAATATCATCTAATTAACTAAAAAAATGTTTAATAAGATAATAAACTAACTCCAGTGAATGATGCAAAACTTTTCCTTCAAGCATCCGCATCCGCATCCTACAACAAAATAAATAAATAAAAGTAATATGATTATCTAAAAAAATAAAATAATTTATAGAAAAAACTTTAGATTAAGACTTACCACATTTGTCTCATTGGTATGAGATTTTAAGGAGTTAGCGTTATTTGATGAGACTTCAAACATCTCTTTGAAAGAATCAAAATTAAAATCTCCATTCTTAGCTGCTTCAAGTATATTCTTGAAGTTCTCCATCATTTGATTTTGCACATCCTTCACAATTTGTCCTTCATTTCTTGAAATTGAGTCGTCATTTCGTTCTTCAAGCTTTGAGCATACCCTTTGGTTTTAACAAGTTCTTTTATAAGCTCATGTTTTGAAAGTCCATTTGCTTGATAACTAGATGGGGTGGTATTTGGCAAGTAGCTTCTAACATGACCATGTTTTTCTTCGCCAAGAACTTTCTCAAAAATCTCATCATTATCAAGGTTGATCAGTCCTGCTTCTTTTTCAGCTTTATATTTCTTCAACTCTTCCTATATGAATATCAATAATTAAATACTTGAATAAATTAAAATTCTGAAATTTCTAGCTTCATTCCTACAAAAATGGCCTTCTTTATTTATTGCTATTATTTGAAATACATATAAATTGTAACTAAAAAAACTAAATATAAGAATTACCTACGTAGTACTACATTTGTCCACTTATTATACAGAATTTTATTTTGGTCGAAATTTACACAAATTTTGTGGTTAATTGGAAATAGTAATATTAGATATACCTAAATGTGCTATAATCAATCTCCATTTTCTTAATGAGTCATGAGAAATATCATTCAATTTAGTCGAACTCCATTGTCCAAATCATGCTCAATTACAAAAAAAAAAAGATTGGTGTAATATTTAAGTCAGCATTAAATATCATTAATAAATTATATCCTTTAAAAAATTATAAAAGTATTTACTTACAATGGTCTCCTTTACTTCATCATTTGCAGGAGTTTCATTATCTGCCTTTGTGTGAGCTATGATGTATTGGTCAACTCTTGACAATTCCTTTTTATTAGCCAATTTCTGCATATAAATAAAATTTCAAGTTAGTAAATTAATATATGTGATTAAAAAATCTATGATCATCACATATTTTTACTCACATATTCATATCTCAATTGAGTATAGCCTTTAGAACCAGTTCTATATGCTCGTTTATTCTTTAATCGATTCCCTTGATTCCTATGACTTTGTTTCTGTTGGAAAGAAAATTAATAAACAATAAATAATATAGCAATATAATCTAACATTTTATATTAAGTGGTATTCACTAATAATTTACCTGAAAATTAGGAGAGAACTAATGCTTAACCATAGTTTCCCAATCATCTTGACTAAACTTTTCATGGGGTTTCTTCTTGACGAGTTCTTCTTCTATCATATTAGGCAAAAAAATTCTCTCTCTTCAATCTGCACTTATAAGTTCTGAACCTTTCTCCCATCCATTTCATAATACTCTTTTTAAGCTCCTCATCATATTCAAAATCAAAATGGGTCTACCAAAATAAAAAATTGTTAATAGAAAATAAGCCAATTACAAAACTTATAATCATTTATTTATTAAAATATGACATTATAAAACTTTACCAATAAATCATCCCATAATATATCTTTTTTCTCATCAGGAATGTCATCCCAAGTCTTGGCGCAAACTGGAGTAAGCTTAGGGTCTTTTATATTAACACCAATTTGGTGAACAAAACTTGAGGCATTTAGACCCATTACCTTACCTTCTAAGAATGTCACAAGCAATTTTTGGCCTCTCCCCAATAGTGCCACTTTCAAATTTCTAGTTGGACCTCGAGTTGCTTTGGATCCTAATGCTTGTGTCCTTTTACGACCTATAACATTACGTATGATTAGCTTATATTAGCTATTTTTATTATTTAACATACAACAATTTTAATAATTAAAAGTTAATGCATTACCTATCATAGTTGGCCCTTGCTCAGAAATATCAAAATGATCATCACGATATCTAGAGATTGTTGTTGCATCAATTGCTCATGTGATTCATCATTGTCATTATTATTTGTTGATATGACAGTCTTTTCCAGTTTTTTTCTATTAATTGCCGCACAATATCCATTTTTACTTACCATCGGTGTATAGCAACCTGTAATAATAAAAATAATAATTAAAAATATTAAGATGTATAAATTTGAAAGATACAAAACAGCTATTCAACAAGAATTTATTTTATACATGACCCATTCATCCAATTTTTATTATATATTTTTTAATAGGAATGATCAAATATTGTTAATTAAGAAAAGTAATGGTCTTAAGTACAAGAGATATAAAACACCATCCCATGATCAATTTGATTCATATCGACGATGTACCTAATCTAAGCTAATGCATGATAAGATGAGCATGTGTTGATTAAGAAAAAAAAGGAAAGACAATGCTGGTTGATTTAAATTGCCGCATGAAAGGGATATGAAAGATTTGGCTCCATTCAAGTAGTAAGCTGAATAAGCCCACATTGGAACACTCAAAACATGAAACTAAAAAAAGTAGTCAGATTTTTCTTTCAAGCTTTGATTTCGACAAACTCATTTTAAAATAATATTAATTTAGGTCTAGGGTTTAAGCAAACATATACATCCATATAACCATCCGATAGGTTTAGTAGCATGTAGGGTCTCATTATTCTCACACTTTCGATTGAATAATTTCCAATTTTCACAACCCAAAAACTATAGGCTGCTACACACTAGTTACTGCTAACAAAACCTTACGATTGGTTGCTCCTAGTTACACTTAGGACAATTTTGTGGTCAAATACAATTAGAAAACCTTTTGTTCCAAAACACTATATATATAGATTTCTTTTTTTTATCAAGTGGCCAATCAATCCAAAACCTAACTAAAATGTAATTAAGAAATACACAGAGTGATTGCATACGAATAGAGGTCGAGAAAAAATAAAATAAAAAAGTGATTGCCTACAAATAGTGGCATATGATAATGGATGAAAAGAAAACTCAATTCCCTTATTAGAAACCAAATCACATAACAACATGATATTTTATTTATAAACAATAAATGGAATTAATTATTTATGTCACTCATAATATGGCTAACAAATATATAACGGATGCTATGGGTAAAAGGGATACAGAATTTACCTTGCAGATTTCGTTAATGATTGCGAAAGATGGAGAAAGTTATGCAGATGAGTGTATAAAGCAAACCCTAACCCAAATAATAGAGTACTTGAGGACCTAAACAGGAATGTGAAATACAGAGAGGGGAAAAGAAAAATAGATGCCGTCAAAACTAAAAAGTGAAAGCCCATCCCACCATTTTTCACCTTCAAAAAATTCCCTTACCAGTTTTTGTACAATTGTCCTGCTAGTATATATCCTTCGACGTCCTCTCTCTTTTTTTTATTCTGGTTGTCGGCCTTTTCCTATATACAATAGTCCCACTAGTTTTTTTTTCTTAAGCAACACTAGTAACAATTTTATATTAATTTCAATTGAATAAACAACCTATGATTAACCCACAAGTAATGAATGTTTACATTTTTTTCAAATTTTATTTTTAAGGTATTTGGATCCACTAGCACCTCACAAATACAATTATATGGAGGCAAGATAAATAGTATTTTCTTTGTCCCACCAAAAGTGTCACCTTGCAATATTTTCAATCAACAATTAAAATTTTGATAATATTTTTAATTATTTCATAAATTGAAAAAATTAAAGTTTTATAATATTTGAGTTACTAATTATTTATGACATAATTTTTCAAATTTTAAATCTTTAATATTATTTTATTAAAATAAGGTCTCATTAGCACTATGTTGACAAGAAATAAAAGTCAACACATGACACTCATTTTGGAGCGGATAGAGTATAATGGTTTTGAAGGTCAAGATAAATTTGAAATTAGGTAGGAAAATATTAGTTCTATAACATATGGAGAAATTTGAAATTTTGTTTTCGAAATAGGTTACTCGGTAAAAAAAGGATTACATCAAATCATGTCAAAAATTTTAGTTTTAATATTGATTATTTTCAATTTTTCTCTATCAAAACCATATATATTTACAGTGTTTATATATCTATAGCCTTTAATAACCTGAGCATTCAGGAATTACCTATTAACTGCTGGAACAAAGAATGAAATCCTGGATCAATTGACAATGGAAGCACTAGCTGAACCACCTGAACCAACCCTTAAGGTTGGATGTATAGTATAATGGTCTTAAGCTTTTGCATAGTCAAGGTTTCAAACATATAAGATACATTTCTAAGACAAAAAAAGCAAGGCACTAATTAATTCAGGTAGAGTAAGTCTGTCATGATCCTATACTAGATTGCATAAGAATGATCTTAAGCTTATATGTCTGGTAAATGCTAAATTCAAACATATGAAGCACCTTCTGTGGAAAAATTCCTAAGACATGTAACCAAAGCAGCAAATACTTCATACGATTGACAAGTGGTTTAGATAAAGTGCTAAGCAACTTACACCTAAAGGAGGAAGACCAATATTTGAAGATTAGTAAGCGCCACTTATTGGAAAAGCAAAAAATATAATGCTCTATGAGCTAATGGAGAATTAGACCTTATCTAAAGGTGTAGGGGTACCTCCTAATCAATTTAACCAAGACATAGTGATCACACTTTTGAACTAGCTAATAAAGGGATTTAACTGTGATAAATGCACAAAATGGTTTAAGAATATTCTTGATCTTAAAATAAAAAAAAATACAACTAATCAGGCCAATCCATGAATATAAAGGATTAGTACGAAGACTGTTTGCCAATTAGAGTATAAGTATGGTATACCTTCTAACCTAATATGTTAATGTATACCTATATTAATTTGTTATATATATCAATATATAATTGAATATACAAGAAAAAAAAGGAAAAAGAAAAGAAGAAAGCCATGCGGAATATTTCTTTTTTAATTATCTTTTTTTGTTAGTGTTGTGTTTTGTATTACATGCCCTATAATTTATTTTCTCTGTATAGGCTCATTGACAATTCTAACCGACATATGGAAGATCAAAAAGAAAGAAAAAAATGACACACCCTCTTTTTTCATATGTGCATACTCTTTTTCACATCCCTAATTCATCTTCCCTGATCTTCCTCCTTTTCTCTTTCACTATATCTCTGCAACCTCCTTTTTTGATAAAATATGCTCTATTGAGATTATTATTGGGATTCAATGCATTTAAAATAAACTTGTGGCATTCTAGTCACAAACACAACTCTAGAGAGCCTACCATAGTATGAGGCCAGCAAAGACCTGAAACCCATTAACAGGGTTTGTGTGGCTCTCCAATTGAAGAACTTACATGGACATAATAGCGCTCTTAAGTACTTACTGTATCTAAAACAAACTTGTGGTTATGATGTGGGAACGCTATGCCTCGTTTAAAGTGCTACCGGTGACACCCTAAAATATGCTCTCAAAAAAGACTGGGCAGGACATATCGGATCTTCTCTATACCCGATTTAGATTGCAAACGGACATTGGGGTGCCTTTCTGCATGTCAGTGCGTTTAATATTTGGTATTATTAATTGGGGTTTGATGTATTCAGGTCTAAGGTAAAGCTTTTAATATTTGTGTCTTAATTGATTTCTAGGTTTGGGTATTTGATTAATTGTTATATATTAGAGCTGATCGAAAGGAGGTTGCTATCTCCATTTTGTAATTGGGTTTTTGACCTTTATGATATATTTGGTATGTGTTCTCTCCTCTGCTTTAACGCCATAGTATTCACTATCTTCTTCTTTTGTTTTTTTTACAGCTCTTGACGTGCTTCATGAACTCCAAGTAATTCACTATGATGGCGATGGTGAAAGAACTCTTTTTTTTTCCAAAAGAGAAGAACGTGCATACATATTGTGCATACATATTTTTCATTATTCTAATATAAGCTCTATCTAATTGATGCGTTCTTGCCCATTATGATTCCATGATAGTAGTAAATAGTGCTTTTTCTTTTTTTCTTATCTCAAGGCTAGCATAGGTCTTAGTGTACCAATGAGAGATGCTAGTCCAGTTACACACACATATATAGACTATAGTTCTTGCTTTTAATAAGAAGAAAAGTCAAGTTAAAAAAATTGAAGACTACTATTATTAGAAAAAATGATTATAATATAGATTGTTATTGATGGTTCACTTCCTGCGTATTTGGTTATAAGGACTAGGATGATTTTTAATTGGGTATTGTTGTGGACATGTATAATTATTATAATACAAGTGTTAATTAGACATTGTTACTAATAATTTATGTCTTTTGCAGTACTTTGGAAGAATAACAAAATAGATAAAAGTTGGATGGTCAAAGATAGATTCAAGGATGATGCATATAAAAAAGGGGTTCGTGAGTTTCTTGATTTTACTTTTACAAATACTACTCGAGATGAGATTGCTTGTCCTTGTATGAAGTGTAACAATGTTTTGTACAAGAAACGAGAAGAAGTGGAAGAAGATTTGATCTTTAATGGTATAGTTGAGAATTATACTTTATGGATGAAGCACGGAGAACATCATAATCATCAAGTTACACAAGAGTTCGATGAAGAGGAAGAGGAGGAGGAAGATCATAATTATAGAATGATTCAAGATGGGATAGGATATTAACATATGGATGGGTTCTTGGATGGAGATGAGATTTATCGTGATTGTCTACAGGCTCCTAATCAAGAGGCTATGAAGTTTTTTCAGTTATTGCATGAAGCTGAGCAACGACTTTATCTAAGATTTGATATCTCAAGGCTATTAGCCATTGTTAAACCCCTTCATATAAAAAGCATAAATTGTTGGAGTAATAAATCATTTGATATGTTATTAGAGTTTTTAAAATCCATACTCCCAAAAGGTGAACTACTTCCCAAAAAATTACTATTAAGCAAAAAAGGTGGTTTGAGATTTGGGCCTTGGTTATGAAAAAATTGATTCTTGCAGGAATGATTGCACTCTATATTGGGGTGATGATGCAAATGCTGAACAATGTCCAGAATGTGGAGAGTCTAGGTAGAAATTAGTTAATGGAAGAAAAAGCAATAAGAAAATTGCTCATAAGATATTGCGATACTTTCCATTAAGACCAAAATTACAAAGGTTATTTATGTCAAGCAAGACTGCTTCAGACATGGGATGGCATCACGAAAAACATCCTAATGATGGAAAGCTGAGGCATCCTGCGAATGCAAAAGCATGGAAGGCTTTTGATAAGATGCATCCTTCATTTGCTATGGAGCCTCGAAATGTTTGATTCAGTTTAGCCACTGATGGGGTTTAACCCTTTCGGGCATATGAGTATCTCCCATAGCATATGGCCTATTGTACTTTTTCCATATAACATGTCTCCTTGGAAGTGTATAAAGCAACCTTACTTAATGTTATCCTTATTAATTTCTGGCCCAAAATCACCTGGAATGAAAATTGATGTGTATCTTCAACCACTAATAGCAGAGCTAAAAGAGTTATGGGAAGTAGGGGTGGAGACATATGATGCTTCAAAGAAATAAAAATTTCAAATGCACGCAGCAGTTTTGTGGACTATCAATGACTTTCCTGCTTATGCATACATGTCAGGGTGAAGCATAAAAGGATTCTTAGCATGTCCTTCTTGTCATAAGGATACTTGTTCTCTAACTCTAAAAAATGGTCATAAGTTATGTTATTCGGGGAATCGTCGTTTTTTGCCAACAGGTCATTTTTTCTTTTTTTAAGATATGATAATCATCATAAGTTAATTTATATTTATTTATTTATTTATTTATTTTGCAAATAGGTCATGCATGAAGAAAACAAAAAAGTTCATTTGATGGTCATACGGAGCATATGTAAGCTCCTAAGCCATTATCTGGTGATGATGTACTACTTCAATTGGATTCTATTCAACATTCAACTTTTGGTATGTATAGAAGAAAGAGGGAGGAAAATGATATGTTAGTTCCAAATAATTGGCGAAAGAAGAGTATTTTTTTGAGTTACCTTATTGGAAAAATTTACTATTATGCCATAATTTGGATGTAATGCTTATTGAAAAAAAATATTTGAGAACATAATTAGGACACTATTGAATATTGAAGGAAAAATAAAGGACAACTTGAAAGCTTGATTTGATTTGATGGAGATGGGTATACGACCAAAACTCCATCCTGAAAAAGATGGTGATAGGTGGCTAATACCTTATGCTCAGTATACATTTACTTCAAATGAAAAGAGTGCTTTTTGTGAATATTTGAGAAATGTTAAAGTTCCTGATGGATTCTCTTCAAATATCTCTCGTTGTGTGAATATGAAGGGTCATAAGCTTAATTCTCTAAAATCACAATAGAGTGACATCTTCCTCTTGCAACACGTGGGATTTTGAATAATGAAGTGTACGATGCTTTAACAAGGCTAAGTATCTTTTTCCAAGAATTATGTTCAAAAGTCTTAATACTAGAAGATTTGGATCGTCTTAAGCAAGAAATTCCTGTCATTCTTTGCAAGCTTGAAAGAATATTTCCACCTACATTTTTTGATATTATAGTCCATCTATTTGTTCATCTTCCAAGTGAAGCTAAACTTGCTGGACCAGTTCACAACCGATGGATGTACCCTGTAGAAAGGTAAGAAATTTTAAATTATGAACAATTTAAATATTGTTTAAGCAGATATTTATTTTTTATTAAATGTAAATTTAATATATTTTAATTAAAAGATAGCTTTCTAATTAATTTACCTTATATTTTCAGGTTTTTACATGATTTCAAATTACTTGTGTGTAATAAAAGTCATCCTGAAAGGTCAATCGCTGAAGGATATATTGCACAAGAGTGCTTAACATTTTGTTCAAGATATTTGAATACTATGGAGACAAAGTTCAACCAGGTTGAAAGAAATGATAAAAATTGTTCTTCTATTCTGGAAGGCATATCTGTACTTGCTAAGATTGGACGATTCTTCAAAAATCGATATGGAGAAGAAGAAAGAGGAAAATATTACCGTCTGACTAGTGAGGAGTTGACACAGGCGCAAGTTTATATATTAGAGAATTGTGTCAAAATTGAAGATTATATCAAGTAAGTAATTATTCGTGCATTTTATTCCTATTATACAAAAATTTTTGCTTTTATTTTTATGGATCTTAATATATTTTTATATAGAGAACATATGTCAAAGCTAGAAAAAGAAAGGGTGAGGGATGTGGCAAGAAAACATAAATTAGAGTTTCTAGAGTGGTTTTAAAAACTAGTAATTTATGATCTACATTTTTGTTATTTTACTTAACAAATATTATTTTCATTTTATATACATTATTTGCATTATAATTATCGTATTTATCACAATTACTTATCACTATAATTTTATATTTTATTATTTCAGGTTACTGAGTTACATAAAAAAGGACATGTAAATTCTCAACTATTGCAATAAGCGCGTGGTCCTCTCAAAGATGCAATCACTTATAAAGGATACATCATTAATGGATATAGATTTCATATAAAAGCAAGTGAAGAGAGCAGCATCTGTCAAAATAATGGAGTAATTGTGAAGACAGACGAAAATTCAGAATCTGGAGTATTACGGAGTTCTAAAAGACATTATTGAACTGCGATATCTTGGAGGCAATCGAGTTGTTCTTTTCAAATGTGATTGGTGGGATGTTCATCTCCTGGATCGTGGTTGGAGAAAGGATAAATATGGTATAATTAGTGTTAATATGAAGAGCTTCTTGAATACCAATGAGCCATTTATTTTAGCAAATCAAGTTGAACAATGTTACTATTTGCCATATGGGCTTAATCGACATTGGAGTATTGTGCAAAAAGCCAAACCTCGAAACTTTTATGACCTTCTGATTATGAAAGAATCTAATGACCAATTATAAGATGAGGCATACAAGAAGATGAATCCAGTTGTCGTAAGAGATCAGCTTTGCCTAATATTAATGTTGATGATTTAGTTGAATTAAATAGAGAAGATGTCCCTAGAGATGTTATTGAAGATAATATTATGCCA
>JAOQMS010044243.1:0-10595 GCA_027563885.1 Erythroxylum longipes | reverse complement strand
ACTCAAAGAGTTAGCTATTTCATCCAAACCAAGAGTTGATTTGGATATAGCAGAACAAGATGTCAAAATGGATTCAAAAGTTAAATCGAAAGAGCAACCTGAACATCACGTTATGCCTAGACGTAGTGGGAGGGTTATTAGATAGCCAGATAGGTGTCTAGGTCTAGGAGAAGGCTTAATTATCTGCCATCTCAAACTAAGAAGAAACAGATCCCATTACGTATACACAGGCTATTAATGATGTTGATGCAAAAAAATGGCTCAAGGCGATGAAATTGGAAATAGATTCCATGTATGTTAACAAAGTCTGGATCTTTATAGATCTACCACCTGGTATAAAAGCTATAGGGTGTAAATGGATCTACAAAAGGAAAATAGGATCACATGGAAATGTAGAGACCTTTGAAGCTAGATTGGTAGCTAAAGGCTATACAAAAAAAAAGGGTATAGACTATGAGGAGATTTTTTCTCTAGTTGCCATGCTTAAGTCCATCAGGAATCTGTTGGCCATACCATCCTATTTTGATTATGAAATACGAAAAATGGAGGTCAAGATCACATTTCTTAATGGGGATCTTAAGGAGACCATCTATATGGCCTAACCAGAAGGTTTTGTTGAGCCAGGTAATGAGCATAAGATATGCAAGTTGTAAAGGTCCATTTATGGACTTAAGCAAGCATCTAGGTCTTGGAACATTAGGTTTGATAAGTCTATCAAAACCTACAGATTCAAAAACTATGGATTCATAGAAAACCTAGATGATCCTTGTGTTAATATAAAAAGGCAAGGTTACTTTCCTAATCCTATATGTTGATGACATTCTATTCATTGTGAATGATATGGGAATGTTATCTATGGTTAAGGGATGACTGAATGAACAGTTTTTCATGAAGGATTTAGGAGAGTCTAACTATGTTCTAAGGATCAAGCTTATAAGGAATCATGAGAACAAACAGATAGCCTTGTCTTAATTAACATACATTGAGAAGATGCTCAATAAGTTCGCTATGCAATATTCCATGACGGGTTTCACACCTACTAGGCATGGAATCAAACTTTCAAAGGAACAAGCAGTTAAAACCCAAGAGAAGGTTGAACACATGCATAACATTCCATATGCTTCGGCAATTGGAAGTTTAATGTATGTAATTCTTTACACTAGACCGGTTAACTATTACATTGTAGGACTGGTAAGCAGATTTCAGTCCAATCCAGGAATGGAGCATTAGACCGTGGTTAAGTGCATACTGAAGTATCTTCATAGGACGAAGAACTTAATGCTTGTTTACTCTAGAAGTAATCTTATTCCAATAGGATATAGAAATTTTGATTTCCAATCAGATGTTGATTTAAGGAAATCAACTTCTGGCTTTATATTTGTTTTAGGAGGTGGAACCATAGTCTGGAGGAGTATCAACCAATCTTCTATTGCTGATTAGACTATAGAGGATGAGTATGTTGTCACTTGTGAAGCAACAAAGGTAGCAACTAGGCTCCATAAGTTCCTAATTGATTTGTACATTGTTCCAGATATAGAAAATGCCATTACACTTTGTTGTGATAATAATGGTCCAGTGGCTAATTCTAAAGAACCATGGAACCATAAAGTTGCTAAACAAATTCAAAGAAAGTATCATCTTATAAGGGAGATAATACAACGTGGTGTGGTGAATGTGGTAAAGATTCCCATAGAGCAAAACCTTACTGATCCGTTCATAAATACATTGTCTCAAAAGAGCTTTGAGGGTCACCTAGATGGGATGGGAATGAGGAATAAGTCAAACTTACTTTAGGACAAGTGGGAGATTATTTGAGTTATGTAAATATAGTGCCCTGGAAAGCAAGTGTATTTACTTATAACTTAATTTTCTTTCAGTTACTTTTTGTAATGAAAATATTTATTATAAAATAAAAGATTTTTGTTTTATATGTATGAGCATGATAAAACTAGTCATAAGGTACCAAGATTCTTTTGTAAGTAATACACATAAACATAGAGATGTATGGGAAACATGTATATGATTAGAATCTAAATTAATTGATTCACAGTTGAATAATCAAGTTGGTCGCTTGATTATGGTTTAGATTGTAGTGTTGTGATTTATCTCTATGTAAGTAAAGGAGTTTACTTCAAGGGAATGATGAGTTCATATATTGATAGTAGTTGACTATCGATAATGGCACTATCAAATGAATCTGGAATGACGTATGTCTTAAGGAATAAAGTAGGCCGTTACTTTAATCTTAAAACATACATTTTAGCATTTGCTTATTATGGACCACAATCTTGATGAGTGGTGAACTCATATATGTTTCATTATAATTCTTGATATGATCGGAATGGATTTTTTACAGAGTATTAATCTAGTGTCTCCATGTTGGACTTATTAATTGAAACATGTACCAGGGAACATTCACTTAAATAAAGAGTTTATAGTGATATCATCACTTCTAGATGTTTTATGGAGATTGTTGATTAAACTGGTGCCAGGAGTTTGGTGGACTAGGTACCCATTAAGTCTTAACACCAAATGAGATCTTGAGTGTTAATCACTATATATAGTAAAATAGGAGATATAGAAGGAAAAACCAATGTTAGGCTAAAATGGTAATTTTACCCTTTATTGTGCGGATGGCTATAATAAGGTTCATAATAGGGTTTGCAATTGGACATCTTATTTGAAATATGTGTTCTCATAATATTTAGTAATTCAAAAGTTCAACTAATTGTCTTTAGTGGAATGACATTTAGTTAATAAGCTAGAATTAATTCTAATGATATTAAATTAATTCTAGGCTTATTGGAGCTTGAATAATTTAAGTCCAATAAGATTACCTACTTGGCTTCAAGGGAGGTTATCAAGCAAAGTAGGAAATATAAATGGAGATTTTAAAGCCCATGATTGAATGTTGGGCTTGCACTAATTAATGGTTAATTAGAATCCCAAATGAACATTTAGAAATGGGCTAGACTTTAGTTTCATTTGATTAATTAGATTAATTAAATTAAAACAAAATTCTTAAAGAAATGGATGGTACAATTTCAGTTTTATTAGGGCTAAATGTGCAGCTGCACATTTAGCATTGAAATGCTAAATAAAGATGTTATTTATGCTACTTTATATTAAATGGAGTAATGATCTTACCATTAAATGGTTTAATGGTTGTCTTTTAATGATGGCATATAATGTAACATTTTAGCATTCATTTGATTAAAGATGAAAGAGGTGCATTAGAAGGATCATCTTCCTTCTTTCTTCACTAAAACTAAAATTGACATGTCATTTTAGGTTATTAGTCTTTTCATATAGCCATCTTAAAACAAATGAGAAGAGTCTCATCTAATGGCTTCTGTATGTTTTGATTAAAGAATGAAGTGATGCATTGGATGCTTTCTACTTTCCTTTATTTTCATGCATAACCGAAATTGACAAGGTATAAGAGAGGTGTTCTTGCATTTTTTAGACTCTCTCTCCTTTCTTACATGTGTTAGCCAAAATTTACATGATAGGTGTCTTATCTTTGGCTTCTTTCTTCTAAGAAAAATCTACTCTAAATATTTCTTCTCCTTTCCCACCAAAGCATCTTGTTAACCAAGTTGTCCAAGAAGAACAAATGGTAGATCAGATTGTTTGAGGATACAACAATAAGGAGAGGATACTTTGGCAAAAGAAAGGATTCAAAGACAAGGCTAAAGCTAGGAGAGGATACAAGAAGAAGGGGAGGATAGCACAGCGAGGAGTTAAAGTTGTAGCAAAAGGAGTCAGTATAATCTCCATCTTGTTCTTATGATAATTATTTTCCATATGCCGTATCATGTATGGCTTGGCATGTAGATTTGGTTATCTTGCTTCCACTGTGTTTTGATTTCTAAAAAGTTTTTAAATCTACCGTCTTATCCAAATCTTACATGTTTTATTTTCCGATCCAACAATTCCAAAGGTGTATGATGGCCGTATTTGCAGACATGAATGAGAACTTTATGGAGGTATTTATGGATGACTTCTCTGTCTTCATAGATTCTTTTGATCATTGCTTGTTTAATTTAGACAAAGTGTGTCAAAGATGCGAGGAGTATTATCTAATTTTGAACTGTGAGAAGTGTCATTTCATGGTCCAAAATGGAATTGTATTGGGCTATAAGATCTCATTCAAAAGGATTGAAGTGGATTAAGCTAAGACTGAAGTGATTAGAAAACTACCACCTCTCACTAACATCAAGGGCATCCAAGCCTTCCTTGGTTATGTGGGTTCTACAGAAGGTTCATCAAGGATTTCTCTCTTATCGGTAAGCCTTTAACTCTGTGCCTTTTGTGTTTGATGATGCTTATTTGGATGCCTTTAACGGGTTAAAGAAGGAACTTACAACATCACCCATTCTGACCTCACCGGATTGGTCTCTTCCCTTTGAGATTATGTGCGTTGCAAGTGATCATGCCATTGGTTACATCTTTGGCTAGCAGAAGGAAAAGAGGCTTCACGCCATCTACTACGTAAGCAATACCTTAATAGGAGCACAACTAAATTACATAACTATGGAAAACGAGTTGCTTACTGCAGTAGTTAAATGTGAGAAATTTCATTCTTATCTTTTAGGCTCACATGTTCTTGTTTTTACGGACCATACATCCTTACGTTATCTATTTACCAAGAAAGAAGCCAAGGCTAGGCTCATCTGGTAGGTGCTTCTGCTTCAAGAATTCAACATCAAGACTAAGGACAAGAAGGGAGCAAAAAATGTTATAGTAGACCACCTATCATAACTTGAAAGGGCTACTATGAAGAAGAAGAGGAAATCGAGGAGAGCTTTCCTAATTAGGCTTTAATGATGGTAGAAAATCCTTTTTGTCCTTGGTTTGCAAATATTACAAACTACCTCTGAGGTCGAATTCTTCCTTCTGATCTCTCATATCAACAAAGGACGTGTTTCTTATTCCAGTGTTCTCACTATATTTAGGATGAACTTGTGTTATATACAATTTGTGCTAATAATGTGATTTGCAGTTGTGTCCCTAAAGTTAAAAAGCCTAACGTTTGACTTAATGTCATAGTTCAGTGTATGCAAGATGCTATAGAGTGAACAAGACGGCAGCTTGTATCTTGGAATGTGGGTTTTATTAGCCAAGTTTTTTCAAGGATGCCTAAAAATTTATGCTACCAGAGAGTGGGCAACATATCAAAGTGGAATGAGATGCCACTTTCAAACATCATGGAAGTGGAAATATTTGATATGTAGGGCTTAAATTTTATGTGACCATTCACATCCTCCCCAGATAACACATACATACTAGTTAGAGTTGATAATTTTTCAAACTGGGTTAAATTCATAGCTACTCCAACCAATGATGGCAAGGTGGTGCAAAGATTTATCAAGAATATTTTCACTAGATTTAGAGTGCCTAGAGCGATAATCAATGATGGAGGGAGTCATTTTTATAACAAACCCTTTGAAGCTTTATTGAAAAGAGATAACGTGCATCATTGAGTAGCGACTCCTTACCATCCATAAACTAGGGGCCAAGTGGAAGTGGTGAATTGAGAATTGAAGAAGATTTTAGAGAAGGTAGTGAGCACTTCAAAGAAAGATTGGGCTTTGAAGTTAGATGATACACTTTGGGCATATAGGATAGCCTTCAAGACACCTATAGGCACTACTCCATATAGACTTATGTATGGCAAGGCTTGCCATTTATCTTTGGAGTTGAAGCATAAAGCCTGTTGGGCAATTCAGAAGTTGAATATGGATTGGAAGCATGCAGGTGAGAAAAGATTCTTAAAACTTGATGAATTGGAAGATTTGAGATTTGAAGCTTATGAAAATGCTAAGTTGTACAAAAAGAGCAAAAAAGTGGCATGATGCTCATATTAAAAAGGAGTTTAAGAGTAGGGACTTGGTTCTTTTATTCAATTCAGGAATTAAGTTATTTCCCAAAAAGCTTAAGTCAAGATGGAGTAGACCTTTTATGATCCTTCAAGGGATTCCTCATGGAGCTTTGGAGTTAGAAAATGACTAGGGTGAAGCATTCAAGATCAATGGGCATAGATGCAAGCATACTATGGAGGGACATACGCACAAGAAAGGGAACTCATCTCTTCCTTTCTTCCACTCTTTCATGAATGCATGTGGAAGGACGGTCAAGCTAATGACTTCAACTTAGCATTTTTATGTTTCTTTTGCTTGTCTTTGTTACTTCTTTGTTTGGTTTGTTTGGTTTTGATTATGTTTGGTTTGAATTTCCTATGATTTCTTGGTATTTACTTGGGTTCTGTTTGAGTTTTAACTTGTTTTCTCTTCAAATTTCTTATTGGTTGGGTGATTTTAATGTGTTTATAGGTTATTTAAATATTAGGAATGCATGTTAAGCATAGAAGAGGGCCAAAATTTTGGAAAATCAAGAATGGGTATCTGTATAGTGCCCATGAATGTAGGAAGGCTCTTCAGAAAGTTTCTAAAGCCCTGATCCCCAGCCAAAGTATTTTTAAAAATCCCTTCTTCTTTCTTCTTTCATCATCTTCTCATATTCTCTCACTCTAAAACCAATACCCACTCATCCAAGCCTTACAAATCCTTCATCTTTCCTCCAAATCTTGGTGTTTTCTCCACTTTTTCCCTTATTATTCACTCCTTTAAAACTTACTTCACATTACCCACTAAAAAATCCAAGGATTTGGTAAGTGATTCTCTATCTCTCTAAAAATGTGCGAACCTCTCGCTTGACTTTTTCTACTAGTTTTTCTCTTTAAATGGCTCCAAAAAAGCTTGTAGCCCATAAAACAACCGACCAACTGCCCCTCTAAGTCTATGGAGAAGGTAAACATGATATGATGGCCACTTTTCATTCCCCGTTCCTAATTTTTTAGAAGAAGAAGAAATGAGATTTCAGGACTTTAAAGATAGAGAGTTATTGCCTCCAAGGTACTTTGATTTTAACCTATTAGAAACTCTAGGACTAAGGTGTAATATAGAAAGATTGGCTGTAAATATTGGTTGGGTTCGTTTAATTCACTGTAATGTATTGATATACTCCATGATGAGTATATAATTTTTCACCACTATGCGCTACAATACTAAAATGGACACATTCTGGTTTAGGTTAGGTGGCCATGCATATAAGCTAGATTATACTGTCATTCGTGTGCTCTTTGAATTGTCTAACACCAAATTTTTGGATGATCATGATGATTTTTATGTGGATGATTACTGGAAGATATTTATGGGTGAAAACACTTTTGACTCTGGGAAAGCACCCAACACTTTGATTCGTAACACTAAGCACTTACTCCTTCAAAAGTTGATGTGCCTAATTGTTTTTAACAAAATTGAAAGCAACAAGTGTTTGGCTAAGGAACTTTTCTTTCATTGTTGCATGGATTATAAAATTAAAGCGAATACCCCTTATCGTATTTTTTAATCTATTATAAGTTGCATTACTAAGAAAAACTCATATTTTGGCATGGATTACATTGTTACTACTTTGGCTTTGTATCACAATCTTGATGTGGATAGTGTGCACACAACTAGGCCTAATATGTTTGATGTACCTTATTTGATACGCTCTAAAATTCTGGGGCCCTATTATATGGAGCTTCGAAATCCTCAGACGTGCACTACCGTTAAAAATAAGAAGGGCAAGAATGCAGCCACTTCTCAAATATCCTCCTCTTAGGTGCCCTCGAAGCCCTAAGAAGTAGAACTTGAAGATGAACTAACCGTAGCAGCAGATGTCGATAAGTTCCAGCAAATCCTCAACCAAATGGTTGAAAACCATCAACAAATGACACTACAGATTAATGAGCTTGGCACCCAAATGAGACAAGTGCATAAGGAGTAGCGGTACATCAAAAAGAAATTCCTCAAATTCATCTAGTTGAAGAACATTGAAGTCCCTTCTCCTATGCCTTCGCCACCACAATCTCTATGAGCTTTCTTACCCTTTACTTTCTACGTTGTTTTATTTACCTTCTTAATTGTTTTAATTGCTTGTATGTTTGATGTTGTGTTTTTTGTTTTAGTTTCCTTTTGTATTATCTCGTCACATTGAGGACAATGTGTTATCCAAGTGTGGAAAGTAGACATTTTCTTTGTCAATTGCATTGTTTTAGTTTGTTTTAGTCACTGTTTGCATTTTGTTAATTAGGATGCATGATTTAAGCATATTTGGTTGTTGGTTTATATTGTTTTGTGTTAGCAATGGAACCACACTTTAATCATTTTGATTTATTTTGCCATAAGATTCTATCATGCTAGTTGGAATGAGATTCAATGCATGCTTGAACTCGGATTAGGCTAGTTGAGTAGAGAGTGTACCATGTTGAGTAATGAAAGTAGTTGGTTGTATAAGCTTACTCAAAATTTGACACTTGAATAATGAGTTAGTGTAGAGATGCATAATAAATTTTCATTTGAGCCAATATGAGGATCAAGCCTATATGACTCCATTTATAGTCATTTTATTTCTTTGTTTGTGTGAAGCTTCCTAGTTTATTACCTTCAGAACTTGTTTTGAATTTGTTTGGGTCTATTGGATGCATGCTTAATAGAGATGATTAAGGCCCTTTTGTGTTAACCTTTGGCTTAAATAACCTACCTTTTATTATCACTTTCTACCCTTGTTGAGCCTTGACCCTTTTGTTTCTGAAAAATGCCCACATTTTAAAACCTGAAACCTCATTAGCCTACGCATTCACAAGCTTAGTAGAGTATTAAGTGATGAATTAGTTTGGGATTTTTCCTACATTTTTTTCGAGATGAGTTGAGCGATACTTCTACTCTTGGATCACATTATATTTAGTTGCTATTTTGTTAATTGTTTCTTCAATTATATATATATATATATTTATATATATATATATATATAAATAAAGAACATTTTAGTAGCATCAACAAATGCGAAGTAGTAGTATATTTATGTTTGTGTATCTTAGAAATATGTTTTGTTATTCCTTTGTTCATTTATTACATTATGAATGCTTATATTAAACCCTTTACCTCATTTAACTCACCTTAACCCTTACCACATTACAACCTGAAGTAAGTCCTTTTGATTTATTTATGCATGTAATCATTGTAGAGGAGAATTGCTATATTAGCGAGCTTATGATAGTGTGGTTTCCTACACGGAGCTTGAGCGAAATAGTAACCATCAAACACTTGAGAGAAATAAGTGAAACCGTGAGGAAGATTCATTTTGTGTTTATATTCATCTTTAAGTGAAGGTGCCATAAGTTGAGTTTACTTATGTACACTAATGAGAAGTAGAAAATGAAGTTTTTGAATTGATTGGTTGTGTTTGATTTTGCTTAAGGGAAAGCAAAGATTTAACCATGTGGAAGTTGATAGTTATGCATTAGTGTGTGTTTTTCTAAGTATTTGGTATATGTTTCTTGCATAATAGGTTATTATTGTTGTGTTTTAGGACTTATTTTGTATGTTTTTGTTTAGTTTGATCTTCATGCTTATTCTTTTATGTTTGATGTTGATTTAAAGTAAGAATTGATCATTTTGATGTAGGAATGGGGTGGCCACCTTTGTGATTGAGCTGAGGATCAAGAAAGGAGAAGAGAAGTCGAGGATTTGTAAGACAAGAACCGACGATCATGGGATTCATGCTAATTCCCATTATTGTAGGATCCCTAACCCGAAGAGACACACCGGTTTCACTTATTCTTAGGTTTTTGTGACTATATAAGGGCAAAAATCCCTAAGGCTAGGGGGTAGTCATGAGAACTTGCCTCCTTGAGCTAAAAAACAAATTTAAGCCTAGAGAGAGGTAGAGAATCAAGATTTCCACTCCAAATTGGGCAAACAACATACCAACTCTATGTTTTCCAAATTTGGGCAAAAAAGAGGAGGGACTTACTTCATCTAGTTCTTATTTCATTTTTTTCCTCTTCTAGGATCTTTATTATGGATTTATGGTTTTTGGGAATGCTAATGACATTATGAGTGGCTGAGTTATTTGTAGAGGTTACTTTTGAACTACTTATTGAACTCCTACTTTGTTAATTTGAATGAATGATTCTCTTATTGAATGTTAAGCTTATACCTTGCAATATATTGAGAAATTGAGTTAGGTAAATTGTGTAGGGCTGTATAATGAGAATTATCACTCAAATTCATCAAGTTAATTGATTAGTTAGAGAGAGATCTTGGCTAATTATTTGATTACTCATAGAATAACTTCATAACTAGTTGAATTGGTGGACTGATTCTGTAGATTGAGAGATTGCTTAATCATTTCCAGTTAATTTGGCTATGGACAATTAATTACACCTTAAGAGTGGGTAGTTAATACATTAGGACATCTTAGGTGAGACACAATTTAATTAATAAGGCAGGATGGAGATAAGACAAGGAAAAACTGATCTCTAATTGTTAAATCTTGAGTTCTAAGTTTTTGCACTTTTTTATCATTTATTCGTTGTTAATTGTTTAATTTAGTTTAATTTTTTAGTTTGCAATCAACAACAATGAAATTGTTCTCTTTAATATTTTTGAAGCTATAATGTACCTTAGTGATGTAACATCCCGTACTCATATTAAGGGTTAGGACCCGAAATTTCAGTACATATGAGCTCAAAGAGAGGTTAAGGA
>JAOQMS010044242.1:0-10598 GCA_027563885.1 Erythroxylum longipes | reverse complement strand
TGAAATAAATGTTTGAACGATAATGCCTTTCGAGTATACTGGTTAAAGCCATGTGTAAGTTAGTTTTGCCATTGCTCTAACATACCATTATCGTAGGTTATGTCCCTAAAAGCTTAGGTACGTATCCTATGGTAGTGGGATGTTACAATGGGGGTGTTAGGGAATTTATTCTGATAATGGTTCACCTTCAAACTAAACTGAAAGCCAAATCTATTAACCTGAATGAAAATTTCATTGTTTACCATCCCTTAAACTATCTCCCTACTGAATTTACCCAAATCAAAATAGCATATAATACCATTGGTGAGAAGTGGAGTGTTAATGACCTTATTACCAAATGTGTGGTTGAAGAAGAGAAACTTATGAAAGAAAAGAGTGATTTAGCCCTCCTGACCATTCATGCTAAACCCTATTCTGGCAAGAGTCATATGAAACATAAGAAATACTCTTATAGTGCTCATAACAAAAATCAGGACTACAAAAAATTTGATAATACTCACTATCACAATGATGGAGGTCCTAGGTAAACTACCTTCAAAAAAGGTCCTTGGTGTGTCTTCTATAAGGTCAAAGGACACCATAGAGGAGAATGTCGTAAATTCAAGGCTTGGTTATAAAACAAGAAGAAATATGGAGGTAATCATTTTGCTTTTGTCTGTTTTGAGTCTAATCTAGTTAATGTCCCTATAGATTCTTGATGGTTTGATAGTGGTTCCACTACCCATATTGTTATGTCCTTATAGGGGTTCACAAACATGAGGAAGCCAAGTCTAAAAGAAAGCAAGCTGAGGGTAGGAGATGATCTTGAAGTAGTAGTGGAGTGTGTTGGAGATGTTACCTTAGTTTTAGATTCAAGGCATGAACTTATTTTAAAGAATACCTTTTATGTACCTTCCTTTAGAAGGAATTTTATTTCAGTTTCTTGCTTAGATAAACTTGTTTTTACTTTTTCTTTTGGTAGTGGAAAAACAAAATTGTTTTTTAATTATGCAATAATAGGATCTGGGTTTTTTAGTGGATGGTTTATATAAATTGTCTTTAGTTTCTGATAATTTATCTACATCTTTCAATGTTGAGACTACTTTTGCTAAGCGGTCAACGATAAAAGAAAATTCCTCATTATTGTGGCACAAATGCTTAGGTCACATCTCTAGGGAAAGGGTAGAGCGATTAATTAGAGATAACATTTTACCTTCCTTAGACTTAATGATTTGGGGACATGTGTAGATTGCATTAGAGGAAAATTCACTAAGACCAAAAAGAAAGATGCAAATAAAAGTCTAAGTCTCTTAGAAATCATTCACACGGATTTTAGTGGACCTTTATCTTCTACTATTTTTGGTAACAAGTACTTTATTACCTTCATTGATGACTTTTCCTGATTTGGCTATCTTTATTTAATTAAAGAAAAATCTCATGCGCTTGAGAAATTCAAAAATTTTAAAACTGAAGTTGAAAAGCAATTAGGAAAAGTCATCAAGGTGGTGAGATCTGATCGTGGTGGTGAGTATTATGGTAGATTTGATGCTGGACAGCAACACATGGGACCATTTGCTAAATTTTTGCAAGCTTGTGGAATTGTTCTGCAATATACCATGCCTGGTAGTCCTCAACAGAATGGTGTAGCTGAAAAGCGAAACCGCACTTTAAAAGAAATGATGAGGAGCATGATGAGTAGAACTAATTTGCCATATTTTTTATAGGGAGAAGCTTTAAAAACTACCCTTTACATCCTTAACTGAGTTCCTAGTAAATCCATTCCAAAAACACCTTTTAAACTTTGGACAGGTAGAAAACCCAGTTTAAACCATTTTCATATGTGGGGTTGTCCTGCAGAAGTTAGGATCTATAATCCTTTAGAGGAAAAGACTGACCCTAAAACTACTCATTGTTACTTCATTGGATATCCAGACCATGCAAAAGGGTATAGGTTCTATTGTCCTAGAAGTGGTCCTAGAATTATGGAACCTATGAATGTAAAATTTTTAGAATTGGACAAGGTTGAAGCTGTTATTCCTGCTATTGATTCCACTGCTAATGTGCGTAACATAGTTTCTTTGCCTGTTGCAATTGATAACATTCTACAGTTACTGTTCCTATTGAGAACTTGGTTGTTGCTCCTTTAGTTGAAAATGTGGTTGATTCCCCTATTCTGGTTGATCCTACTAATAATGTTGTTGATCCTCCTACACTAGTTGATACTCCTCAACCCATTGAACCTATTGTGCAAGTACCTCTTAGGATGTCAGTTAGACAGAGGAGACCGGCTATTTCCAATGATTACTTTGTTTATCTAAGTAAGGACATGTATGATATTGGGGATAATGTTGACCCTAAATCTTATCAAGAGACGATGTCTTATGCTCATTCTAATATGTGGGTAGATGTCATGAAAGAAGAAATGCAATCTATGGCTAATAATGAAGTGTGGGAACTTATTGAATTGCCTAAAAATTGTAGAGCGATTGGTTGTAAATGGGTTTTTAAAACCAAGGGCTTGAGGGGTCAAGTTGAGAGATATAAATCTAGGCTAGTAGCGAAAGGTTTCACGCAAAGAAAGGGCATTGACTTTACTGAAACTTTTTCCCCAGTGTCCCGTAAAGATTCATTTAGAGTTGTCATGGCTCTTGTAGCACATTTCAATATGGAGTTACATCAAATGGATGTCAAGATAACTTTTTTGAACGGTAATCTCTTCGAGGAAGTATACATGCAATAAGTTAAGGGTTTTCAGTCAAATGGTAATGAGCATTTAGTATGTAAATTGAAGAAATCTATTTATTGTATAAAACAGGCTTCTAGGCAGTGGTACCTGAAATTTGATGAAGTCGTTACCTCCTTAGGTTTTGAAGAAAATAAAGTTAATCAATGTATATACCTAAAGGTCAGTGAGAGTAAGCTCATCTTTCTTGTTTTATATGTTGATGATATTCTACTTGCTAGCAGTGATCTTGGCTTGCTAAATGAAACTAAGCAAATGCTGACGATGCACTTTGAGATGAAGGATCTTGGTGAGGCAAGTTTCGTGCTGGGAATTGAAATTCATAGGGATAGATCTTATAACTTGCTTGGCTTGTCTCAAAGGGCTTATATTAATAAAGTCCTAAAGAGATTTGACATGCACAATTGTAAACCCGGTAATGTACCAGTCGTTAAGGGTGACAAATTCAATAAAAACCAATGTCCTAAGAATGAAATTGAAAAAGTAAAGATGAAGAATAGATCATTTGATAGTGTGTTGAGGAGTTTAATGTATGCTCAGGTTTACACTAGGCCTGACATTGCCTATATAGTTGGCACTTTGGGTAGTACTAGTCTAATCCAGGTACTGCTCATTGGGTAGCCACTAAGAAAGTGATGAGATACTTGCAGAAAACCAAGGAGTATATGCTTGTGTATTGAAGAGATGACAACTTAGAGATAATAGGGTATAATGACTCAGATCTAACTGGGTGCCCTGACGATATGAAATCAACTTCTGGTTATATCTTTATGTTAACTGGGGGTGCGATATCTTAGAAGAGCAAGAAGCAGAATATGGTTGCATCTTCTACTATACAAGCTGAATTTATTGCTTGTGATACAGCTGCTAATCATTCTATTTGGTTGAGAAACCTAGTGACCGGACTTCGCATTGTGGATTCCATTGCTAGACTTCTCAGAATCTATTGTGATAATAGTGCAGGAGTGTTTTACACTAAAAATAACAAGACTTCTAGTGGTTCTAAGCACATGGAATTAAAGTATCTGATTGTCAAAGACCTAGTGAAGAATAAAGACATAGTTGTCGAGCATATAGTTACAGAGTCCATGCTAGCTGATCCCTTAACCAAGGGTCTTCAACCTAAAGTGTTCCCGAAGCATGTTGAAGACATGGGGATTTTAAGCTCTTTTAATGTGCTTGATTAGTGGGAGTTTTGAAATGTATGTGATCTTTCCTTGTCTTGTTCGACCTTTATTGTTAGATACCTGAATGTTCATTTCGCATGGATTATATTATTTTAATGCAATTGATTTGAACTATTCTCTTAAAACTATTTTGTATATATATATATATATATATATATATCAATTGCTATTTCGAAACTCGGTATCCTTTTATATCATCGTGTCTCATGATTGATACCATCTTAGAGTTAGAGACGTGTTACAAAATTTTTGCACTCGATGTTCTATTAGATCATAATGTCTCCTGGTCAACACCATATTTGACCCTGTAGACACTATTATAGAACTCGAAGTCCTTTTCAATCATCGTTTCGGTGGTTGACACCATATTGGAGTCCAAAGCATTATAGTTCATAATGAACTATACAATTTCCCTTGCTTTAAGCCTATTTTAAGAGAAATTGTAAGGACTGACGTTGAAAGTAGCACCTTACATTAATTATTGGATCACCTTTGTGTGCTATTTTCATGCTACGATACACACTAATGACTAGTCGACAAGGTTGATGATATATGTAATTATGTATTGATGTTATATCAATAAATGATGTAACGGGTGCCATAGTTCAATGTCATTTGACTTTGATCAGACTTAGTCCTTTTGAAGTGTTAGATCTCGGATCATTTTTTTTTAATGTGGCCACATTGCACAAAATTTAGTTTATTAGCCCGAAAGTCATTTTCAAAGTTTTTTCAAAAATAAAATTAAACAATTGATTTCGCCCAAGTGGGAGAATGTTAGAATATATTTTATAGGCTACGACCAATTGTCATTTTAGTTTTTAATAAAACAGGCTAATGATATGATCCCTATTGAGATGCCTATAGTCCACTATTATTGTGATACCTATTGGACTTAAGCACTTTATACCGTTAGTGTGGTTAATGGTGTAAGCCTAACCCTAAGGCCCATGATGGGCAGGCCTAGGGTTACTAGCTATGGTTAGGTCCCCACTGCACTCCCTATATATACACATGTATGGCATATGTATACTCTCTCTCTGCAGTTTGTCCCATTGAGAACTGTATTTTATAAAGCGATCGGAGTTGTAGTGGAAGCCCTATCCATCACCAAATGCTTGCGTGGTGCTCTCACAATTTGACAATCATGTGTTCAACAAGTATCTGTGCTCCCTATCACGTAATTGATTCATAATTTTGGCTTCTTACATGAGAAGCCTAGCTATGGTAGGCAAGAGAGTGGTGAGTATGAGAGGTTTGATTATGGCAGACGTCGTGATAATGATGATGATGAATCTCGGAATAAGTATGGCTATGGCGGTGATGAACGCTATGGCCACAAGAAATACGTAAGCTCTGTTCCAAGTTTGGTCTATATCCTGCAAAATCAATTGTTAGAAAATTCTTTTTCGCTTTTAGTGGCTGTGTGTGAGATTCATAAAGGTTAAATCTTGCTTGCTTGTTGGAAACTTAGGTACACAAAAAGGTGAATTCTTGGTTGCTTGTTAGACATTTTTAGTATCTAATATTGTTGGCATTTTCAGTATCTAATGTTGTACTAGTGTCTTAGCTATTTAGGAAGGGCAAAGAGCCTGGTTTAGGGTGTGTTTTTCATACCTCAATCAATTTGCATGCTTTTCCTTAAAGTTTTGTTTGGAAAGTCATAGTAGTAGCACAAGACTTCCAAAGGGATTTCTAAGAGAATTTAGAGGCAACATTTATATGACTTCTGTTAGTTAGTAGTTGCGCTTTTACTTATATGCAACTATGCATTTTATTTCGTATTTTCCTTACTAGTTCGTTTTGTACATAAGCATTTACTATTACTTTGCTTCTAATCACATGCCAACATTATGATTAGCAAAGTTTAAGTACACCATTTGAAGGGACATATGATAAAATTAGAAAGATACAGAGCAGATTAGCATAACCCTTACATAATGTTGACATGAAAAATTCAAGGAATGGTGAGCAGACATTTGCAATATAACAGGTATGAACAGAACTTTACAGCTTTTCTAAGCATATTTTTCTTATTATATTTTTTTAATAACTTTTCTTTTAAACTTGTATCAACTCACGACGATTTGTATTTTTTTTAGCAGATATGGGCACCATATTAAATATCTTATTTGGTTTTGTTTTATTTTATTTATTTATTTACTTATTTAATTTTATTTACCTACTCTTTTAGCATATCAGTTTTCATATCTACTCTTATAATCTGCATCACTTTTTATTGTCACATCCACATGTGGGTCTACCGGAAATAACATCTCTACTATGTAGGGGTAAGGCTGCATACTATCAGACCTCCCTAAATCCCGCTTTATTACCTGATTTTAGACTGGATGATGATGATGATTTCAAAAGGGTCGTAGGATGAGTGGAACCTTTTCTATTTAAGTAAGGGACGTAAGATAAGTGGAACCTTTTGATATGGAAAGAGATGTAAATTATTATATTAAATTAGACAAAATAAATCAATCATGCCTACTTAATTAAGCTTAAATTAACCCTAATTTTATCATTTTTTAGTACACAAAGCTCTCTGCTTTGTGAAGGTCGAGAGAGGGTCATCAATCGAACTTGTGACCTTATAGTTATAAAAGAATAACTTTTACTAATCACTCCAAGGTTCTTCATTAACCCTAATGCAATAATACGTGTAAGTAAAAATAGAAAATATACCAGGAAATTTATTCTTCTAACAGAAATCATTTGATTAGTTATAGATACATAAATTTTAAGAATATAGTTTCATATCTTTGATAAATTTTCATATGAAAATGCAACCAAGAAATAGATAACAGTAAAAATATACTTTTTTTTGACTATATACTAAATTAAAACTAGAATAGTTGTAGATGCTCAATTTAAGTAAAGTTTAATGGCCAAGTTATGCACTAGTTTAAGGATTTGAAACGGCTAATACAAAATAGAAAACCAAATGAGGATATTATAATTGAATGGAACTAATGATTAGCAATGCCATTTTTCTTTTTTCTCTTATCTTTTCCACAAGAAGGGAGACTTCCATATGTGCCTAAATTGCAACATAACAACTCTTACTTATCATACATATCACTGGAGCCTAAATTGCAACATAAAAACTCTTACTCATAATACATAACACTGGAGCCTAAATTGCAATAACATAGCAACTCTTACTTATCATACATAACACTAGAGCCTAAATTGCAACATAAATACGGAGCAGACATAATACTTGATTGTGAATAAAAATCTAAAATTACATCTAATGACTTATAAGAAATTCAAATAAAGGAAGGAAAACTACAGAGTGAAAGGACAACAACTAATTGTAAAAAAATGTTATAATAGAGATAAGAAGTAAAGTTAAAGCAAATAGATTAAGACGAAAAAAGTAATTTTATTGACAAAATATGATAAAGATCACATAACAAATAACAAGATTGAGAAATGCAATTAAACTCCTATGTTTGTATCACTATTCAATCAAAGGTGATTAAAAATTCAACAAATTAATAAGAAACAAATATATAAAAATCATGATTAAAAAATCATAATTAATGTTAACATTCCATCTTAATACTAAGTTGGAAGGATTGTTATCCCAAGCATGAGATGCTTACTCAACTTGACAAAAGTGAATTAAATTTAAATGAGTTGAAATGAGAAGAAAAAAATTATTAAGTTTAAAATGACTTGTTTACTAAATCAATATGTACAGTAGAATCCAATTGATTCCTATTTAAAATATTGGATTTCTTATTTCAATTAATTAAGAGGAGTCATAGAAAGAACATATTCAAAGTCGTGATCAATCTCTTTTTCAAATCCTGCTTCAACTTCATTGGCCCTTCCTGCGTGCTATAAATAACCTAGAAATAGGAAGAACCTTGGAACAAAATAAGAGGCAGCTAGCCAACTTTTAGGAGAGATACAATTGACTATATTAGTCTCAGTAGCTACGTCACCTACAAAATTTAATGAACCTAAAGGTACATGAGTCTTATATTCTACATAACAATGTTCTTGTCAAGGTTGTATATTCGTTTTCAATATACTCAAGACCAAACCGTTTGGACCCCTTAAGATTCTAACCAAGAAGTATGCAAATGCTAAAAAACTATAATTTTTCCTCCAAAATTTACTTCTCTAATGGGTGAATGCATTAGAAATTACCTAAACTGGTAGGTGAACAAATCCCATATTAGCTTGCAAGACATTGGTCTCTATTTAGAAAAGTATAAACTTAAGCTTATGAAGCTTTTGGTCCAGTGTGACTATAAAACTCCATCCTTACATGCCCACTAATTATATCTTCCAAATCATTCATGTTAACAAATCATCCTTCCCATCGAAAAGGAGACTTGCGTAAATAGCCAAAAAGAACACTTGGGCTAAGGCCTAAGTTAGTAATTTTTCTTAAATCCCCCCTCCTCGGAAGCCCAAAGATCATATACACACCCAAAATAGATAGCCTTCAATACTAGAAGAAAAATGCCTATACCTAGCAAGACTAAATGAATACCTAAAATTGTTGTCATCTCATTTATGACTTTCTAAACATAATTTTTAAAAAAAGATTCTTCAAGAGCTTTAGGTCTCATAAGTGTATGATAAACATTGCCAAAACCCAATACTGCAATGGAAATTAAGTAAAGTATAACAGATACAAAGTATATAAAGGTGACTACAACTTTCCACTTAAGACCTCACCCTCAACCTAGAGTAGCTAGGTGAGGAAGTAAAATCAATCCTTGTTCATACATTGGATTCTCCGCTATGAAGTGAGTCACTCCAAATAGGTTCATTGCTCTCACTCAAATTATGATTAATCTAACATGGACTATATGAGTTCGCAGTAGTTTACCAAATAAATTAGTAAGTCCAATATCTAACTCACCAAGCGAAATCGGTAGTTTTTTAGTCACAACCAGCTAAAGTTAAAGTTTCATTAAAGAGAGTTTCATGAGGTAAAAACTCCTCGGGGAGTATAAGGATTTCAACTTTTTATGAAATTGATGTTAAGACACCATCCAAATACAAATATAAACACTTTCATTTAAGAGAATATTTGTAATGTAGAAAGTTTCAAATTCAGAAAATACAACTGGAACCTAATCATACATTCCCACCAAGTATCATCTTCCAATTCATCAACATTAACAATCCATCCTTCCCTTTCAAAAGGAGTTTTAATTAAATAATAAAAAGTAACACTTGGGCTAATGGTCAAATTGGTAATTTTTCTTACATCCCCTAACCTCCCGAAGCCCAGGTATCATATTTTACTCCAAAATAAATAACTTTGAATACTAGGGGAAAAAGCACCTACACCTAACAAGATTAATTGAATTGAGTACCTGAAATTGTTGTCATTTTATTTATATCTTTCTAGGCATAACCAAAAAAGAAAAAGATTCTTCAAGAGTTCCAAATTCCAAAAGTGCATGATAAACACCCCTAAAACTCACAATTGCAGAGAAAATTAAGTATAGTAGGCCATATACAAAGTATGAAAATGTGTCTATAATTTCTTCCCTAAAATCTACCATTAAAAGGTTAAGAAGATTGAAAAATATCGATCAATTTTTATTAGGTATAAAACTAGATTTTAATAGGGAACTAAAATTAAAAATAATTTTCATACTTACTAGTTAATTTCATCTTTCAAACATTAATTTTACATTTTAATTTTTAATATTGTTTTTGAAGAATAATGTTTTACTTTCTAGCAAAAGAATAAGAATGTAAATTTAATTTATTTTTGTAACAAGAAAATTTTAATTACATAAAATTAAAATATTATTTAATTTATGTAAATCAATACCCAGTATTGATCTATACCAATATTGAATGCTTCCTCAACGAAAAGAAATCCAATTTGGATGTAGTTAAAAAAAACTGTAACCTATATAGGAGAATAAGGGTGTCAAAAATATTGAGTGCATCACAGTTAAAGAATTTATTTATTTATTTATCTATTTATTTATTTATTTATTTATTTATTTATATTATTATTATTATTATTATTATTATTATTATTATTATTATTATTATTATTATTATTAAAATAGTATTAGTAAAGATTTAGCTATTTATTTTTACTAATTACACTTACTAAATTTTAATGTTGGAGTTTTTTGTGTTTGAACTGAAAGCAAAAGGAGCTATTGACCTTACATCGTTAAAGGCGGAATCAGTATGATTCCATTTTCCAGTGACAGTTCTGGCAAACAGTGATTAATACAACAAGTAAATACAAAGTTGGTGTTGGGATCGCCTATAGCCTGGGAATTTACAATACGCATCGGAATGGACTATAGGACTTCGTGTCTTTTGCCTTAATTAACCGAAAACTACACAACAAGAAGTGTAACCGAAATTACCTCTTGATGTATGCAGATTAGGATTCTTTTCAGATAAATTGACACTGCAACTCGTGAACGTCCTCTACCGTTATCCACGCGAGGATGAACAATCTGGGTAGCAGCTAATGTGTGCTAGCACATTCTAAAACACTTTTGAACGCCGCACAGTTTTCTCTTGGAAAAAGAACAAGTGGCTAGGGTTTTTCATATATCTTCTAATGAGACATAAGCCATCTATTTATAGAGAAACTAAGAATATCATAATCCTAAACCCATTAGGATTATGGAAGCCCAATAAGTTTCGGCCCATATTATATCTCATATAAT
>JAOQMS010044241.1:0-10598 GCA_027563885.1 Erythroxylum longipes | reverse complement strand
GAATCACCGACGTTTTCTGCCGTCGGTTTTTTCCGTCGGTAATGTTATTTACCGACGGTATATTGGTTTTTTCCGTCAGTAATGGCCGTATGTAATTCACTATTTTCTTGTAGTGAATGATCAAACATAGATCATGAATTGTTGGGTATGATATTGAGTTGAAATGGAAGTGGAAATAAAGAATAAATAATGAGGACATGAATTAGAAATGATAGAATTAGTAAAAGAGATGAATTAGGATGAAAATGAAGTTAAGGGTGTGCTGAAATATGCTAGTTGGAGTGTTTTTACTGAACATACTTTTGTATTTTGGCCATATATTGAATTGTAAACATCCAAATGGGATGATTTTTTATTTATGTTAAACTAGAAATGCATGAATACAATTTTCACGAAGCAATGAAATATGAATTCTATCTCTAGGAGTTTTAAAATTTGTCTTGAAGTTGAGTTTTAGATTATATCTTTATTTCTAAACATCATGTAGTAAATTTTGTATAACTTTCAGTTTACTGGATAAAATTGTATGAAATTTAGTTCTTTAGAAACTTAAGACATATATGAACAATTTGTTAGAAGACAGTATTGCCAAAAAACCTCATTTTTTAGGTCATAATGGTCATACAATACTGACATGAAAAATAGAGTTGGAAAAGCTAGAAAAGGAGTTCTATTTACTGTTTTCTATGAAAGTTCGCCATGGTGAACTTACAGGATTTCTCTCCAGAAAAGTTTGCTGCCGCCAACTTGCAAAACTTTACAAGGATTCCTCTTGGGAAAAGTTCGCCACAACCAACTTCTGGCTTCGCCGCGGCCAACTTTCCTGCACAGCTTAAACATGCTCCGGTATTTTGATCATAACGTTTTCTACAGTTATCTCAATGGAGCGGTTCTTGATTTGTAATAAACTAAAGACATAGGGATACAATTTTTATAAAATATTAAGTTTTAATTTGGTCTCTAGAATTCCAGAATCTGACTTGAAGATGAGCACAGAATATTGTTTCAGTTTAGGAATAGTCTAAATTATTTGGAGTATAACTTTTAGAATACTAAACCAAATTGAATGATTTAGGTGTCATTAGAAACTTAAGAGATAGGAGAACAATTTTTTAGAAGAAAGTGTTGCCAAATTACTGCATTTTTATGGCTATATTGATCATGGAAAATTGACCAAAAAGTTTGGAATTTGGAAATGTTATAGGAGGAAATGATAGTCGGATACTGTGAAGAGCAATAATGCTAAAAATGAAATGACGAGTAATTGAGTTATAAAATGAGAATATGGATAAAATGAGAAATTTAATAATATACCTAGGATTGTCATTGAGAATGCATTGTACATAGTCTATATACACATTTGTGCATAAATGAATGCTTAATATTGAACAATTATTAATATGTGTATAACGTGTGTATTGCATAATATTGATGTGCAGGATAAAATGTCCACATCCAGACGTTTTCAGATCTTGGAAGCAAATGCTAATCTGGAGCGTACTGTGAGTCTATATAGATTGTCTCATTTCATCGTTTGTTTTGTTTTCAACTTCTACATTGAATTATTACTGATGTGAATTTGATTGAGATAATTCCAGACATTAATAGTCTGAGGAGTTTGATAAATGTGAGAACATTGGAAGTGCTCCTTGTATGTGAATTTGACGAAATATGTGTTTTCTCAACTTAAATGTTGAATGCTGGACTAGGTTCCAAAGAAAAATGTGAATAGCTATATGAATGAAATATATGTATTCTCAACATAAATGTTGAATGTCGGACTAAGGTCCGATGACATATGAAGGTCTGAATATGATTGTGGGATTTTGAGCACTTTTAATTGACTGAATATATGTGATGCATTTCATTACATGAATGCATGAAACATAAAGGTTGTTGCGATTGGAGTAGCTACTGAAAAAAGAGCTTAAAGCTCAGAATGTGAAAAAGAGTCTAAAGCTCGGAACGTGATAAAAGCCTTGGGCTCAGTTGTGCATGTACCCGGTATCCACTAAGCGATATGGGACATTATCTAATACAGTTTAGTATCCACAAGGGATATGGGTCAATAAAAGGTAATCGGTCACAACAATAATAAAAGAAAGTGAGTCTCATAAGCACTGCATATACATATAATACGTGTGTTTGACTGATTGAAATGTATTTTGAATATGATATCTGTTAAATGTGAAACGTGAAATGAATGACCAAGTGATATGCAGTGATAAATTATTTTTAACGAAATGATGTGAATTATATGATTATATGAATTATATGTGTTATGTGATTGAGTGAGCCATCGAGGATGGTCACTCATTGAGTTTGAAAAACTTATCCAAATTTTGCAATATTTTTTTCAGGCTCAGAGGAGTCACTCTAGTTTCACAAATTAGAGTATAGCCATTACATTCAAGTAAGAGAAAGAGGTTGGGATTAGTTTGCGTCTGCATTAGTATTTTCTTATTTTTGTATCGAATTGAGTCTTCTGCAATTGTTGTAACATGTATATTTGAATATTTTTGTTTTGTAATAACTTTCCATAGTGGAAAGGTTTGCAAATGAGATTGAACTTGAATGTAATAATAATAAATGTGATTTTGATGTTATTAAAGAAAAGAATGGGCCTAATTTGATTATTGATTTCCACATATATCTGTTGAAAAAAAATTTATAATGAGATTTTTACTGACTGACTGTGCTAGCATGCCATCCTCATGAGGTATGTTCTTAAACATCACTCAGGATGTGAGGTATGTGTCTTGCAGGAGTGGGGTGTTACACCATTCCTGCGATCTCAAAATTGGTGCTATTATGCGTGGCTTCTTTAACTTATTAAAAGAATTTAAACAGTCATCATCAAAGACAAAAGGCACATCTTTAACCAATAGATGAGTTAGGGGTCTTAAATAAGGGAAAAATCTTTAATAAACCGTTTGTATAACCCTACATAACTAAGGAAAGCTCAGATACCCTTGATGTTAGAGGGAGGCGATAAATTTTTGATAACTTCTATCTTAGTGTAATCCACTTCAATCCCTTTGTATGAAATCTTATAGCCTAATACAATTCTCTCTTGGACCATGAAATGACATTTTCCCAATTTAAAACTAAATGTGACTCCTTACATCTTTGAAGCACTTTGTCTAAATTAAACAAACAATGATCAAAGGAAGCTCTAAAGATTGAAAAATCATCTATAAATACCTTCATAAAATTTTCACTCATGTCTGTGAATATGGCCATCACGCACCTTTAAAATGTGGTCGGTTCATTATATAAACCAAAAGGCATCCTTCGGTACGCAAAAGTTCCATATGGACATGAGAAAGTGGTCTTCTCTTGATCTTTTGGGTATATAAATATTTGATTGCACACTGAATATCCATCCAGAAAGCAATAAAAAGAAAGACCAGCCACTCTCTCAATTATTTAGTCCACAAAAGGTAAAGGGAAACGATCCTTCTTGGTGGCCAAATTAGCTTCCTATAGTCAATACACACTCACCAACCTGTGACCATCCTAGCAGAAATCTTTTACCCTTTCTCATTTTCTATCACCATCATGCCACCTTTCTTTGGCACACACTGTACTGGGTTCACCCACTCACTATCTGAAATGGGGTAAATTATCCCTGCATCTAGAAGTTTCACCACCTCCTTCTTCACAACCTCTTACATATTCGGATTTAATCTTCTTCGTCTTTCTCTCGCGGTTCTACATCCTTCTTTTAGTTAATCCTATGCATCACCACACTGGGGCTAATCCCCCCAATATTAGAAATTTGTCACCCTACAGCTTTCATCCTTTTCCTAATAGTCCCACCACTTTCTCTTCTTGCTCATAATTTAATTCATAGGAGATAATGATAGGTAAAGTATGGTTCGTCACTAAAAAGGTATATCTCAAATGGGAAGGTAAAGGTTTAAGCTCTAAAGTGGAAGGTTTAACAGTAGAAGGTGGTGTAGGTGCACCAGTTCTCTCTAGTCTTTCTAACTCCACTTCCTCACATAAATCCTCTTCCTTCACACTTTCATCTTTATGTACTTCATTGGGTCCTTCTTTAATCTCCTTTACACACTCATCTACAACATCAATTTTCATACACACATTTCCATCCATCAGTTTCTTCAAAGATTTTGTCATATTAAACTCAACTTGTTCATCACCAATTCTCAACACAAGTTTCCCTTCATGCACATCAACTAATGCCCTATCAGTACTGTTGGGCCCAGGTCTCGGTACTTATTTCATGACTATATTACGAAAGGTTTGGGTGGCTTTAATACCAAAAAGAAGTCATGGTTATGAGATCAAACGAGAAAAGAAAGAAAATAAAATAAAATAAATAAACTTTAATAAATAAAGAAGTCATGTTGTGAACAAAATTTATAGCTGATAAATCAAAAGTCACAATCATGACTAAGAGAAGTCACGACCGTGAGTAATAAAAAGAATTAATGTCACGGTTGTGACTAAGAGAAGTCATGACTGTGAGTGAGAAAAGTCACGGCCGTGCTTCGGTCATACACGATCTTACACTTTTGTTATTTAAAAGGGCTAATGCATGGTCATGTCATCCTGTCTTTGAAGAGCCACTGTATGATCGTGCATTCCTAAGATTTAAGGTCTCTGTCATGATCGTGCACCCCGATGAGCTAGTGTATGTCTACAAACTACAAACTTTATGTTGTTGGAAAGCTAAGAGAATAAACTACAACTTTTATTAAGACAACTTTATATAATTATACCTATTTTAATTCAATTTATTTTTAAAATTCATAAAACACTATTTCTGTCTCCACCCCCCCCCTTCTCTACTGCCTATATGGGCTTCTATACATTTTTACAAAAGACCCGAATCCAACAATCACTAAATGTACATACATGGCTCATAACATAACAGACTCCCAATATAACAATTCATTTTAAACTATCCAGGGCCATCTAATAACTCACAATTTTATTCTTAACCACAATTAACAACTCAACACAAAAGATAATTTTGAACTTGTAGAAAAGAGAAATTCTTCAACTCTTACTTTCATTTCTCAAACACAACTGAGTTTGTACATAACTTTAATTACATATCAAGGATCGAAACAGTAGTATAATCTAAAAATACAATATGAATGCTCATGTTTAATAGGCTTGCAAAGCTACCAAATGTAATTGAACTAACTTCGTTATAGAAGATAGATTTCTTGGAGTTTGTCGAAGTTTGTAAGGTTTAATGATCAGCTTATTCTGCACCTGAGGAGTGGAAAAAATAATGGGATAAGCTGCGAAGCTCAGTGGCTAGTATGCTTATAGCCATTTGTGATGAGCCGCACATAATCAAGCATAGATATATCAAATATCAATCTAGCAATTTAAATTATCTACAATTCTAACTCAAAGAACTCAAGGCAAACATGTTATCACATAAATCGTGTCATGTATATTTATCCATAAAAACATAACACTCAAATGTATGCCATGCTCAATTGAATCACAATGAAATGAATAACCATAATGGCTTAAGAGAATCCTATGGAACAAAATAGAGAAACCAAAGTTTACACTATGAACGAAATGAGTCCGATTTTTAGGAGCTCATATGTCACAAGTGGGTAGCCGGGAGAAGGCTTTAAGTCAACATCCACTTGATGAACGAAATGCTATCTCTCTTGACCACACAAGCAAATTTTGATGCCCAACTCATTTCATCATAATTTCACACTTTCATGCTTCTTGTGTTTTTTTTCTTCTTTTCATTTATACAAATCGTAGTAAAATCTTTCAAGACATAACAAGATAACAAATCACAGTGCATTTTCCAACAATCATAATAATTCAAAGTCAAACAATTTAAGCATGTAAGCAAATAAGATTTTAGCCCATCCTCACAATAACTATAAACATATTACCCACCTAATTTGTAATAGGTCCAAACTTAAGTTCGCCTTTCCTCGAATTTTCTTGGTTTCCTTCAAACAAACAAACCTTCATTCAAAGTAATATACAAATAGAAAATCCTTAAAACTTTAATATCCAGAAATGAGCTTAGAATTAATCTACTCATGGTTTATCTAAGCTAAAATAACTAAGATCTAGTTGAAAATACATGAAAATCAAGAATAGGTTTCTTGGTTCTCTCCTTTCTCCCTTCATTTTCAGCACATAAAATTCATTCTCACTAGTTTCTTTTGCTAACAAAGCAAGAAGAAAAGATGCAAGTTACCTAAACTCAGCTGAATTGTTTCCTTCTTCTTTTTTCTCCTTTTTTTCTTTCCTTCTTCTTCTTTTTCTGGTTTGTTTTTCTCTGTCTTTTCTTCTTCTAGTTCCTTCTAGGATTTTCTTTCTTTTTCTTTCTTACTTCTACATGACTCTCTTCATCTTTCTCATTTTTTTCTTATTAATTTAAGACAATTTTTGTCTTTCCAGTCTTACCTTTCTATGTTTGATTTAATGCCTACTTACTCCTTAACTTAATTCTAACATTTCTATTTAATTCTTGCCAACACTTGTAAATAATATATATTCATAACTAAACTCCAAAAGATTCTAATTTAATAAATTCTAATTTCTAAGAAAAAGTTTGGGGTCCAACAAGTATTCGTAAAGGGCCTACCCAAAATCAATGGACAATTCTTATCAGCTTCAAAATCCAATACAACAAAATCAATAGGAATTATAAATTTCTCCACTTTTACCAATACGTCTTCCACAACTCCAAATGGCCATTTTATTGATTGATCTGTAAGCTGAATCAGCATGAAAGTTGGCTTTACCTCTCCTAATCCCAGTTTCCTGAAAATAGACAAAGGCATCAAATTAATACTTGCACCTAAATCACATAAATATTTAGAAAATTTAAAATCACCAATAACGTATAGAATAGCGGAACTCCCTAGATCTTGTAATTTAGAAGGCATTTGGCTTGAGATAATGGAACTACAATTTTTTGTCAATTTAACCATCTGATTGTCATCCCAAGTATGCTTTTGTTTTAGTATATCCTTAAAAAACTTCACATATTTGGTCATGCACTCCAGAGCTTCCACCAATGACAAATTAATCTGTAACTTCTTCAGTTTCTCAAAAAATTTGGAAAACTGAGTATCCACCTAATGTTGTTTTATTCTCTATGGATATGGGAGTTTGGGCTTGTATGGTGGTGGTATGTATGGCCTTCCTTTTTCCTTTTCTTCTTCTATCTCTTTACTTTTCTATTTTTCTTGGGTACCCCTTTCCGAACTTAGCTCTTCCATCTGCTTGCCACTTCGAAGCATAATAGCTTTGAGTTGCTCCCTTGGAATGACCTCAGTATTGCTTGATAAGATACCTGCACTTCGAGAAAATAAGGCATCAGTAAGTTGACCTACCTAAGCCTCCAAGTTATGGATCAATGAGGCACGCTTCTTCACGATTTGGTCAAATTTTGCCTTCATACTCTTTTGACTCTCCTCCTGGATTGCAAAGATCCTCTTCTTATTCTCTTCTTGAGCTACCAATTTGGAATCAAATAACTCCATAAACTTTTCCAACTTACTCTCCATCGCTCCAATTCGATCTTGTTTGAATCCCGGAGTTCCTTATCGTCTTGCTTGGCCACCTGCATTATTAGTACTCCAAGAAAAATTTGGATGGTGTTTCCATCCCGGATTATAAGTATTAGAATACGAGTTATTACCTCACTGTGGCTAACCTATGTAATTTACCTGTTCGGTACCACCAGCTCCCAATAAAAATACTCTGCTGAGCTGTAGTCGTTCTACCTGCACAACTTGCATTAAACCTATATCAGCTTCAATGTAGAGGAGGATGCTCCTTATATGTTATTCATATACTTCCTAAGAGCCGTGATCTAAGCCTATAAGGCAGTAACTTAGTCAATAGGTGTTATACCTTTTTGTTCTTTCTACCCCTATCTGCTCCATTCACTCGACCACATGCAGCTGTTGCTTGGCAACTCTTTCAAGAGATCATGAGTTGCTTCCACCATCTTCCTCATTAATGAACCTCTAGCTAGTGCATCAATGGTTACTCTAGAGCTCGGATTCACTCCATTGCAGAACGTCTAAAACAGGACCTCTCTCAATAGGTTATGATGGGGACAACTTCTCTAAAGATCTTTAAATCATTCCCAAGCTTTGTAGAGAGATTCCCAGTCATTTTGCTAGAAAGTTGTAATCTCCTTGATAATCCTCGTCTTAGATAATTATTTGAATGGACCACCAATCTATCTACTCCTTGATGACTAAATTCTAGTCTCATGAAATCCATCAGAGTAACCTAAACTAAACAAGAAGCTTTCCCTGTCGTAATTCTCTTTCGTGCCTCTTGATGTCGAGAAATTTGTCTACGCTCACTTCTTTCATTTTTCATGTGCTCCTTGTATTCATATACCTAAAATTTCAAAGGAAAAGTATCAAAAACTCTTAAATCAAAGTAACCTAAAATAAACAAGATGCTAAACAATCAATCCTTGGCGACGGTGCTAAAAACTTGTTGATGGTAAAACCTATCTACTTGTTTTACACTAAAAAAATCGTAAGTGAACAGGTCATGATTTGTAGTTAAAAAAAGTGGATATCGATCCCACAGGGATTGATGCCCATACACCACTTAATTTAGACAAGACTTTATTTAAGAAATGAAATTTTTTAATTCAAATAATATGAAAATTTAAATTTAAATTAAAAAATAATAATGAACAATAAACAGTACCAATTTGCAGACAAATCGGAACTCAAGAATCTAAAGACTAGATATTGCTTTTTTTCCCCATTTTATCTCCCTCCTATTTTATTAATCGAATTGTGTCTCACCTAAGATTTCTGAATTTATTAATTTCCCTCTCTGAAGGTGTAACTAATTGTCCCTAATCAAATTAAAGGGAATCAATTAGACGATCTCTCAACCCACCCAATGACTCTACCGAATCAACTAGTTATTAAACTATCCTATGGGTGATCAACTGACTTCACTGAGATCTCTCTTCTAACTAATCAATTGATAGGATGATTGCAAGTCTATAGGTCACCAACTCTCGTTGTACAATCCTACACAATTAATCTCACTCACTCTCTCAATTTATTGCAAGATACATTTAATTCAATAAAATAAGAGTTCTAACAAAATAGGTCAAAAGCAATCCCTAAAGCTATATCATCCTAACATGATCTCTATAATATCATCAACATTCAAATAAACTATTTTACAAAGAATAGAAGTAAAATTGATAGAAAATTGAATAAGGAAACTCCTTTTCTTTGCCAAAATCTGAAAATTTTAGTGTTGATGTGCTATTTTCTCCAATCTTGATGATGATCCTTGACTTCTATCCTTCCTCAAGGCTCCAAACTTGTGTTCTTCACTCAAGGATGGTGTTTCTACAGAAGGGTTTTGTCTCCCTTTAAAGATGGAGGCTTAATTATCCTCTTATAGTCCAAAAACCCTAAGTTTAATAAAGCCTCGCATATTGTCTAGGATTGTAATTCCCACGAATGTGGGAATTAGCATGATTTGCACGATTGTGGTAATTGGCAACAGATTGAAACCTCTTTTCTTTTCCTCTTTGATCTGTAGCTCAATCCCTAAGTTGCTCAATCTTCCTACATATATAAAGATAGTCAATTCTTACCATGAATTATGTCAAACATAAAAGAACATCAATAGAAATTAAACTAAATGAAAACATACAAAATGAATCCTAAACTACAACAATAATCAACAATTATGCAAGATAAACACAAGCCAATTACATAAAAAAACATAGACTAATTCATACCTATCAAATGCCCTATACCTTTAGTCAGAAATTGGGGTTAAGAGAGTTAGAACCCACAAAGATGCTAGTGAAGATAACTGACAGAATAGTTCATTGACCAAAGGGTATTATTAAAGATGTGCAAGTGCGAATTGATTTTTTTTTCTTTCCTTATAGACTTTTTTGTATTCGATATTGGAGAAGATGTGGAAACCCTTATAGTACTAAGATGACCATTTCTAGCTACTACTTGCTCACTAATGACGTTGATGTGGGTGAACTAACTCTAAGGGTCAGAAAGCATCAAATAACCTTCATTGTGTCGAAGAATGACAACAATTCTCCCTTAATGCCAATTAACATCAAAGAAACCAAATCTTGAAGACAATAGGAAGATACTGAGGATCCTCAAAATGCTTTTAAAAAGAAACGATCATGCAGGAGAAAGCAAAGGAAGGTAAAGATGGAAGCCAAAGCATGGTAGGTCATTTACAAATGGTAAGATCGATGATTGCGCTACCATTACATTATTCATTTGAGCCACTTTGAGCACAAGAAGAATGTCGAGCTATTAACGTTAAAAGAAGTGTTGCATGGGAGGCAACCCATAGATTGTTAATTCCATGTTATTTCCTTTGATTTTTAGATAGTTTGAATCCTGTAATTAGGCTATTTTGTTTCCAAATAAGGTCGGGAAGGCATAAGACTTCAACATAAGTGAGATGATTGAGAAAGTAAGCAAAAGAGAGGTGAAAGATGTAACATCCCCGCACCTATTGGAAAGGGTATTTTGGTCATTTTGGAATGGGTTAGGATTATTGAAAGTGTTTTGATATATTCATGCATT